>CANXYC010545000.1:0-14810 GCA_948193065.1 Aleurites moluccanus | reverse complement strand
AAGAAGTCAAGAGACATTGTTTGTGGTCACTTGGTGACACATATAGCATGTGCAATTTGTGCAAATCCCTCTTTTGATCCAAACAACACCGCTTTCAAACCCCTGGTTCATAATCTTCCAGAGAATAAATTCCTTGGGGTGTTTACTTTACAGCGTATGAGGATCGTTGAAAAAAGGTCGGATGGCACTTTTGTTCTTAAAGTTGTTCCTGCTTTTGGTGAGGAAGCTGAGCAAATGGAAGTAGTTCCTGCTCCCTCTGTTGATACTAAAGTTCCTTCTCAGCCTACACCTCCCGAAGACACAGCTTCTTCCTATTCTCTCATAGAATTTCTTACAGCTCACTTTGATGCTTTGGAGAATCGCCAAACTGAGATTATGGCATGTATACAAAAATTGGATGATAGAGTCTCTTCTGTTGAGACTGAAGTCAAGACTTCTCTCAAAGCTGCCATTCAACATTTACGTCGCCAAAAAAGGGAATTTTTGGTAGAAATGGAGCATCGTGAGGCTTTTTCTCCATCAGCTTCAGACTCAGCTAATGCCAAGTCCAGTGAGCATGGAAACACAGAGGATACTCCCATGGATGTTGCCCCTACTCAACCCCTGGATAAAGGTAAGGCCCCTGCTGATTCTGGTTTCTCCAGTATTACAACTATTGAAGCTGCTGCAGTTTAGGGTTCTTCAGATCTTGCTCCCAATGTTCCTCCTACATAGATTTTCTTTGTGTTGTTCTAACCTTTGTTTCTTAAAACTTTTTTGTAATGGATTGACTATTTTACCTTTTTGATTGGTATCAAACAAAGGGGGGAAAATTATGAAAATTATGGTGTGATATGATATGTGTATGAAAATTATGGTGTGATATGATATGTGTATATGTTGTATTTGATATTTGACATGTGAGATGTGCTATATTTGCTTAAATATGTTATATTTATTTTAAATGTCATATTCTATGATTTTCTTTAGAATAAGGCACAAATTAAGGGGGAGTTTATTAAAACACATAATCATGCATAACCTTTTATAATTGGTTGTTTGTCACCATCAAAAAGGGGGAGATTGTTAGACCTAAGGGTCTTCATCATACTTATTTTGATGGTTACAAACACCCAATCAATGGACTAATGAGTTTGTTTGATTATGTGCAAGAATTTCCAAGAATTTCTCTAAAAGTATTATAGGATGCTGCTTAGTCGCGGGCGCGACTCTAGGCACAAGCTTGGTCACAGGTGCGATAAAATCAGTCACAGTCTTGAAAAGCTTCAAGTCACGGGCGCGACTCTTCCCAGTCATGGGCCCGAAATTGATTTGAGATATCTCAAAAACATCCAGTAGCTTCCAGGAAAACATGTCCCTCTAGTTGCGGGCCACGACATAAGGAAGTCGAAGGTGCAACTAAGCGGAGTCACGGGTGCGACAAAGTTATTCACGGGCACAAAATTAAAATCAAGAATATCTCAAAACATCTAGTAGCTTCAAGATGAATAGTGTCATTCAGTCACAAGCATGACATTATACAGTCATGGGTGCGACCAGATAAAGTCGCAGTATTATCCAAGTTCAGTCACGGGCGTGAAGAAGCTCAACCAAGTTTGGGTGTTGTATCTCGCAATGAGTCACTGGCACGACAGCTTCAGTAGTGGGCACTACTCGATAAAATTCAAATTTATCTCTCTTCGAGCCAAAAAAGAAAGAAAATGGTTGCGGGCGAGACAATTCCAGTCGCGGGAGCGACTCACCTGTAAACTAGCCGTTGGAGCGAAAATTCAGGTGCATTTATTGCAAGAAAATGAGTCTAAATGGCTCTTTCTTCAACCAAGACTATAAATATGAGTTGGTTTGTATTAAATGAGAAGAGAATAACCTTAGAACAAGTTCATAAATCATTGATTGAAAGATCATTCATATTTATTATGCAAAAATCAGTTTATACTTGCATTTATTGTAAATCTTCAAAGTTGTTAAAGATCTTTGTTTATAAGAGAGTGTAGTAAAAAGGGATATTCTTTCTTCTCATCTCTTATAAATCTCTTGGGTTATGTGTGAGCCTAGTTTGAGAAAAACATAATTGTAAAAGGTTATAGTGTGATCCAAAACACTTAGGTTTGATTTTGAACCTGTAAAAGGATCAAAGATAATGAAATACTCAAATGTGATCTTGAGGAGTGGATGTAGTCTTGTTTTGGCCGAACCACTATAAATCTTTGTGTTAATTTTCTTCTTCTCTTCCTTCATCATATTTTTAAGTGGTTATTATTTTTAAAAGACAACCAATTCACCCCCCCCCCCCCCTCTTGGTTGCCAAAGGGACTAACATACCGGATTTTGATGGGCTACCGGATCGGATTATGAGAGAGGCTCACTACTCAGCATACAGTGTACATCCAAGGATTACCAAGATGTACCATGATCTGAGAGATGTATATTGGTGGCCTGGGATGAAGAGAGATGTGGCTCAGTTTGTGTCTAAATGCTTAGCCTATCAGCAGGTTAAGTTTGAGCATCAAAAGCCATCAGGGTTACTTCAGGAGATTGAGTTGCCAGAGTGGAAATTGGAGCAGGTTACTATGGATTTTGTAATGGGTCTACCAAGGACTACCAGGGGTTATGACTCCATATAGGTGATTATAGACCATCCAACGATGTCTGCTCATTTTCTGGAAGTTAAGGCCAGCTACACAGCAGCTCAGTATGCACAATTGTATGTGGATAATATTGTGCGACTTCATGGAGTTCCATTGATGATTATTTCAGACAGAGGTACACAGTTCACTTCTAGGTTCTGGCAGAAGTTTCAGGAGGCTATGGGTACCCAGTTTCGGTTTAGTACTGCTTTTCATTCAAAGACTGATGGGCAGTCAGAGAAGACAATCCAGACTTTGGAGGATATGCTTAGATTGTGTGTTCTGGATTTCAAAGGTAACTGGGATTATTATTTGCCATTGATAGAGTTCTCCTATAACAACAACTACCACTCTTCTATTGGTATGGCTCCATTTGAAGCACTATATGGTAGAAAATGTAGATCTCCAGTGTGTTGGGTGGAGCTAGGGGAGAAGCAACTTGAGGGGCCAGAATTGATCAGGGAAACTATGGAAAAGGTCTTTATGATCAGAGAGCGGATGAGGACTGCCTTCAGTAGGCAGAAGAGTTATGCTGATCCGAAGAGAAAGGATGTACATTTTGCAGTTGGTGATTATGTCTTCCTGAAAGTCTCACAGATGAGGGATATTATGAGATTTGGGAAGAGGGGAAAGTTATCACCAAGGTTTATAGGCTCGTTTGAAATTCTTGAGAAGATAAGTAATGTGCCCTATAGATTGGCTCTTCCACCCAATATGAGCCATGTACATCCAGTTTTCCATATCTCGATACTGCGAAAGTATGTATCTGATCCATCTCACATATTGGAGGCTAAGGATGTGGATCTCAGTGAGGACTTATCGTATGAAGAGCTACCTGTGGAGATAGTTGATCGACAAGTTAAACAGTTGATGAATAAAGAGATCCTGATGGTAAAAGAGCTCTGGAGGAACCAGTCTATGGAGGAGTGCACTTGGGAGGGTGAGCAGGAGATGAGGAGCAGATATCCATTCATGTTCCAACAGTGAGGTATGTATCTATTTAAATTCGAGGACGAATTTATTTGTAGAGGGTAGAATGTAATAGCCTAGAAAGTTATAACATATATACATGATTTAGTTCTCAGTATGTGGTTCAAAAGTCTTGAAATGATGGGAAATAATTTTAGAGTCATAGTTAGAAAGCGAACTAGTTACTTTTCCAAAAAGCGGCGGTGTCGGGAACACTGCCGAGAAATTAGCAGTCCGGTCAACAGAAGAATTTCTGAAGTTAACCTGGGGGTAAAAGATCACTATAAAGCATATGTAATTTTGGTAAAAAGAAAGAAGTGAAAATCATTTAGGAACGCTGAAAAACTAACTAAGGGCAAAATCATAAATATAAGGAATTTTAAGGTGAATAGTGGAAATTGATCTGTTGGAGTTACAGAATGACTCCAAAATTATTTTTATAAATAAGTATAAATTAAAATAAGCTTATTGACTACCCACTTTGAAATCCAAATCCTGACAGAATTGTCATAATAAATTACAGAAGAATTTGGGGTCAAAGTGTAACTTATGGAAGTTCGGGGATTTAGTTATAATTTGCCATATGATTTTAATATATATTCAGCACTTAAACAAAATTTCCATCATCTTCTTCTTTGCTTCATGGTGGCTGAACCTCCCTCCACCATTTCCTCCCCTATTTCTTCTTCATTTTTCATCAAATTTCTTAAGTAAATCATAGAAAAATTAAGTCTTAACCTAGTTCTATCTATCTTCATCATCAATCTGTAAGAAAAAGCAAAGGAAACTAAGGATTTGAAATCTTCACTATTTTGGGTTCATTACCATCTCAAGGTAAGGAGTTAGTTTGTTTGAATTCATGGTTTATTTGGATGAGTTTGATGATGAATTAGATGGGTTTTATGGTTAATTGCATCAATTAATGCAAATTGATAGGAATCCCTAATTTTCCCTAACCTAATTGATGTTATTTATCTTAGCTATGTCAATTAGTGTTAATTAGTGTTAATTGATATTAGAATATGTCAATTGGAGGTTAATAGGTAACTAATTGATGAATGGTTTGATGTAGAATTCAAGAATTGGCAAGGTTGCCTTATTTGGCTACATTGGTGGTTTGTGGTGAAATTTAATTTTCCAAAGCTATTTGGAAGTTTAGGTGAGTCTTATATGCATCCTTTAACATGCCTATATCATTGAAATTGAGATTGGAATTCATTTATGAAAATGGAATGTTGGTCGAACACTATGTACTATTCATATTGCCTTATTTTGTTTGATTTTTGCCTTGGTTTCCATAGCCAATTTGATCCCATTTGATGTTGTTTAATCTTGTTTCTTTGATGCCTATTGTATAATTGCAAATGTGGCTTATTATTGGTTAAGTTAGGCAAGTCAAATTTACATCTAAACCTAACCTATTGGCTTGCCATTGTATGCCCACCAAGTGTTTGATAAAATGCCTAGTTCATTTGTCTTTGGCCTATTTTTTGCATTCCATAGGCCTACCATTTGAATGCCATTGTCGCCAGCGACGTTGGCATGCCAATTGGCCTACAGTTTTCCTTTGTTGAGCCAACTTTTGTTCCATGTCCTTATTGATTACCAAACTACTTACCATTGTTTGTATGTCACCTATTACAATGCCATGAATCCTATTGATAATTGATTGATTGATATTGAGTTTATTGATATGGAGGATGCATTGTTGCATAATGGTATCCATTGATATGTTGTTTCCTTATGTTGATCCTAATATGGCTTGACCGAGCTACCAATCCGACAGGGTAGTGGGAAAATATTGTTGATGATGTGCACATTATATTATTGGTGCCCTAGCTAGGAGGGGTTATGATCCTGGCCATAAGACCTGATCAATCTTATGCTCATTGATATTGATATGCTACTGGAGACTATATGTTCACATATGATCCATACTGATTCTACTGGAGATTGTATGATTTCATACAGTCCATCCCTTTATCTGTCTTTCCATATGCTACCGAGCCTATGCCTTGTTTTTTGGCTCTTCTGTATACTATTATCTGACCTATTGATACCATTGATCCATTATTACTTACTGTTTATTTGTTGATGCATATAGATTCACTGAGTATCTTATATACTCACCTTTTCTTTGTTTACCCATTTCAGGAGAGGAGTAGATTGCAGAATCCTATTGTCTGTCATCCGTGGATTTCTGCTAGCTGTTCTGATGTATATATTCTGATTCTGTATTATTATTTTGATGTTCATAATCTAGCTGCTCCATGTGGTATGTATGGGTTAGCCAGGAAATGAACATGTATATATGTATGTGATGATAATATGAGTTATATGATGATTATATGATATGATATAATGACTATTACAGCCCATTTGCAGTAAATTACAGAATAACAGAATGGATGGTAACTAACTAAAATGGATAATATATTATGGTTTATAGACTGTGCATGTGATAATGGGTTTTAAGGGTGTCGGTCACCATTGGCATCTCCCATGCCCTAGGACCGTCAAGATCCAGAAACGGGTCGTGACACAACAGAAGTTATCCAAGCATTTTAATAAAAGGGTTAAAGACAGGGGTTTACAGGAAGGCAACCTGGTCCTTAAAGAAATTTGCACTCCTGTACATGATCCTCGAGGAATGTTTAGACCAAACTGGGTCGGCCCATATGTGCTTAAGCAGATCTTATCAGGCGGGGGTGCTATTTTAATGGACCTTGATGGGATAGAGTTTTCTAGTCCTTGTAATCTGGATCAGCTGAAGCATTATTTTGTATAGATAAAGTGATGATTTCCTTTTGCAATGTAACCAAGAACTATGTGGACCTTATTCTCCTAAATAATAATAATAATAATAATAATAATGATGATGATGATGATGATGATGATGAAGAAAAAATATTGGAGATACGTAGGTAGCCCAATTCAAGTACGGTTTAAATTATAAAAAAAATTCTTTTGTGTGAAGTCACCATCATTCATCACCTTTTGCTTTCATCATAAAATAATAATAATAATAAAAAGAAATAGAGCTCGTTAAGTTGAAAACCTGAAAGGGCAACTTAGTCAAAAGTTAGAGTAAAAGTAATAATAAACTGATCTCTTATTCAACTCTGGCCCAAACATGTCTTCTACAATAAAAGCAATCTTAAAAGAAACTCTCTCAGGAAAAGAGTCTTGTCTTATTTATGTCTCTCAAAAGATCCTAGGTAGCTCTTTTCCTCCTAGGATGGGTGTCCTCTGAATCACTATCACTAACATCGTTCTTTTTAGGTGCATCAGTCATCACCTCTTCAATAGTATCTCCCTCGATCTCATGTAGTATGGCAACTCTCCTGATTTTCTCAGCTAGCCAGGATGTAGCAATCCACCATAGGTCATAAGTCTCCATTCTACCAAAATGATGGGAAAGCTTAACCACATGAAAGCTCCGAGCCCAACCATTCATGACGGCCCTAGCCACAGTGGGAGTGATCAAAACTGACTGAAATAATGCCCTATCCGGGGGAGCCCCCTGTGTATGGCCCATCTAGTGCATCACTCTTATTGCCTGGTAAAAGGTCACCGTATGCATACCTAGTAGATATACCATTCGGTATCCAAAGCTCATAATCATGAATTTCTTGATCTTATACCAAGGACAAAACCATAGTAGCTCCTCTGGGACTAGGTCAATCAGCCATTCGACCCATTCTTTTTCAAAACCTAGTCTTTTCTCTATTCTTTGAGACCGGTACCAAGAAGCAGAATAGTCAGCTCGGGTGGGAGGAGATACCACTCTTAGATGATCTCTAAGCCAAACCTGTTAAAATAGAATCCCATTCTTGTAAGTAAGGTGATTGAGATGAAATAATAATGAAAAAGAAGAGAGAAGAGCACACCTGTAAGATGATTGGGCTCACAGACCAAGGCCCTTCAATTTTGTAAGCACGGTCTAGACTAAGGATAGTTTCAAACAGGACAATGCCAGCAATTAAACGACCACTCTCCATCTGAGTGATTAACCCAACAACTTTGATGTTGTAATACCCTATAAAAGCATAACATGTTTTTGTGAATAAAGTTTTCAGTATATGGTTTGAAATTATTGAAATGACTTATGATAATTTTAGAAACTCAGTTAGAGCGAAAATGAGAAACCTTTTCGAAAAATGTCGATGTCGATATCGATGCCGCAAAAATAGCAGTACGATTGACGGATGAATTTCTGATTTTGACTGAAGGGTAAATGATTATGTATATGCATGAGTAAATACAGTAAAAAGAAAGAGGAGAAAAATGTTTAAGAACACTGATAAAGTAAGTAATGGCAAAACCGTAAATAAAGGGAACTTTAGGGGTATAGTAGAATTTCGATAGTCTGAGTTTTAGATCGGCTCTGAAACTATTTTTATTATAAAGTATTAATAAAAATAAGATGTTTGAATATTTACTTTGAATTCCAAATCCCGACGAAATTGTCAGAATAAATAACCGAAGGAAAATGTGGCAAAAGCACAATTTAAGGAAAGTTGAAGAACCAAAAGGAAATTTACCATTTATGACTTAGTATATAAGCTTGCCTTAGAAAGTTTTTTGCCCATTTTTTCTTCTTCCATCTGTAGCTTCTCTTCTCCATTTCCAATTGATTTTTCTTCCATTTTGTTAAGGAAAATTGATGGAAACTTGAAATGAACTACAAATTATCCATCCTCCATCCATTTCCATCCATAGGAAATAAGAAAATTTCAAGAACACCATAATTAAGGATTTTGGCCATTTCAAGCTTTTGAGGTATATTGTGATTTTGTTTGGTTTTATGGTTTAATTAGGGTTATTTGATGTTAGTTAGATAGGGTAATTGGTTTAATTGCATCAATTGATGCATTAAGCATTTTTGCCCAATTTTCAAACCCTAAACCTAAGTTGTATCGATAGATTTTGTGTAATTGAGTTAGGATGTGTAAATTGAGTATAGACTAAGTCAATTGGATGTTTATTGATGATTAATTAATGGTTACATTGTTGTAGAAAATTCGGTTGAAGAAAATTGTCGATTTGCCTACTTTGAGAAATTTGAGGAATTTCGTGGCAAAGAAATTTTGCTTGGTGAATTGGAGTATTAGGTGAGTTTAATATGCATCATATGTTATACCAAAATTGTTAAAATGCAAATTGGAAACCATTTGTGAAAACCCTAAAGTGGCCGAACCATTTTAGGGCAAAATTGCCTAGTTTTGTCCTTGTTTTCCTATAGCTTTTTCATACCAATGTGATCCTTTATATGTTGTTTATTGATGTATATATAATGTCTATGGAAATGCTTTCAATATGTATTGTTATTGATATTTGGGGCAATGTCAATGTTGCACCCAAAACCTAGCTCAAAATCCATAGGCCAACCATTTGAATGCCGTCATCGCCAGCGATAATGGCATGCCAATTGCGTCAACTTTTTGGCCGTAAATGACCAACTTATGTTTTATCCCATTGTTGGTTATTAGACCTTTGGTCATCGTATAATCGATTATTATTGATACCGTATTGATTCTATTGCTCATTGAATTGATTGATGATGAGTTATTGATATTGGTGATGCCATTATTGTAAAATGGTATATATTTATGTGTTATTGTTTCTATTTGATTCCGAGGTGATTTGACAGAGCTGCCATCCTGATAGGGTAGTGAGTTCATATTATTAGCATTGTGCACAATGTATTGTTATAGTACCCTGAACTAGGAAGGGATGTCCTAGTCATAAGGCCGGATGCGTCTTATGTTTATTTATATGAGCGATTTGTGCTTGACACATTTTTATGCGTTTCATGGCTCTATATTTGTCATTTCCATCTTATCTATGTGATATTCATTTCATTGATGTAATTGTTTACTTACAGTCATATTATGTACTTGATTCTGTATTACAGAGATTCTGAGCAGATTGATTCATTTATTTCATCTGCCTATTGCTTATTGATATTCCATTACCTATTTTATTGGTCGATGCAAATTAGATTCACTGAGTATCATATATACTCACCCTCTCACTGTTTACCCTCTCAGGTGCAGAGTAGGAGGCAGATATCCCAGCTTTTGACTCTCTGTGGATTCTGCAGTTTTATAGCAGTGTAATTATTTTAAACACTGAATATTTTGTATGTTCATTTCCTAGCTGCTCTATGGATTTTATACGGTATAGTTAGTGTATGAATATGTATGTATGGGAATATTGGAGATTATTAATGATATGATTATGGTATTTACAAAAAGTTGTAAAATGAATGACAGAGTGATAGAATGAATAATGTTATATGAGTATATGATTATAGTCTGTTATGTTATTGATGATGGGTATAGATATTTCCGCTACAATATTTTTATTGTATTGATGAGATTGATGGGTTCTACGGGTGCTAGTCTCCTCGACATCTCCCGTACCCTAGGACCATTGCGATTCGGAAATGGGTCATGACAGATGTCACCCTAACCAGCATCTCCCATAAAAAGGTTACCTGAAGTAAGACAGAAAGCTAATGCCCGCATTCGGAGTTTCTGCCCATTATCATCTTCAAAGCCTCGGGTGTCATGAAATTCAACAATCACCACAATCAGATCAACCCATTCATCCACCACCATAGGACTAGCTTTAATCATATCTAAACCATGCACATTCTAAAAAGTGTTGAAATAGCCTACCAATATTGTCAGAGCAGCTAAGTCAGCCTCTGGGTTGGATCCTAAATGGGCACTAAATTCCTCAAAGGTTGAACACATCTCATCCATGTAGGCCCCGAATCTAAAAACATGAACCTTTGGATCATAGAATCTTATACAAGCCCTCATGAAATCCCAGTCCACCTTGACCCCCTGTAGTGTGGGCATAGCACTAATCCCAAAAGTTCCCAAGTTGATACGTTCCACTTGCTCAAGATTTTTTATCCATAGGTGCATATCATGTGAAAAGTAAGGCTCCATTGGTTAAAAAATGAGAGAATATTGATAAAAGGTAAGGAAAAGAAGAAAAAAGGAATAAAAAATAGTAGGAATAGTGGATGGGGGGAGCTGCCTTGCAATAAGAGCTTTTATAGTGAAATTTTAGGGTTTTTCCAAAGCAGCTTTGCGTCGGACCGCACATCTGTTCTATAGTTCTGCAAAGCTTATTTGCGGTTCGCTACAAACATCTTTTGCAGAACCATAAAACTTCTATGCGAAATCGCACTCTAAAAAAAAAGGAGAAAAGAGAAGAAGAAAAGAAGAGAAAGTGTATTAAATTCGGCATAACATATCATAACACAATGTTCAAAGAACTTCATAGTGTGGCATTCAAAATACATGGCATGCATTAGCATAGTTTTTCCTATATAATTGACATTTCAGAAAAGCTAAAGTGAAGCTAATGTCCACCGCACCTAACTCTCCTTCTCCTCTGTATCGGTGTCTCTTCATCCTGATCCTCGGCAAAAGAGTTCATTGTAAGAGATATTGCCAAAGCTCCTTTCAATCTGTGAATCATCTCATGAGAATGATGAGCCCAGTCTAAAGGAATCTGTATGCAAGATAAGTCAGTAAGCTTGTTATATGATAATTTTTTATGAAAGTTAAAGGTTTAAAAAAGAGCATACCTCTATGATATCATCGAAAAGTGGCTGGTATCCCATCGACAAAGCACAAGGAATCTCGTAGCGCACCAGCTCATGGCTAGCCACAATGTACTTTATCTCTTCAGTGGCCCAAAAGGATTTAGGGAGAGATCCATCAGTTGAGGTCCCTGCAGCATTGCTAGGGCCAGCTCCAGCACTCATCCCAACAGAAGAAGGATGTGCTGAATTAATTAATGATCTCCTGTGAAAGGATACAGTTGGTCTAGCTAAAAATGGAATACCTAGCATCAAATATCTATGATATAAGTCAGTGTAATTAGCATCAAGATCTAGGAAGGGTTCTATTGGCAGGCCAACAACTAATGTATCTTTATCTTGGATCTGCAGTCCATAACGCATCTCAATAGGAAGGTTAACAAGGACAATCCTCTCTCTAGAAATCTATCCACGAACTCTCTCTCTAAGATAGAACATTCGAACAAATCTGAATTGTAGGAGAAGTCTGCAAGAAGATAGGGCAATACAGGATCCCACTCTCGGGATGAGCAAGTGGAGTCTAAAAGGAGTCCAATGCACCTATATAGGGGCAGGAATTTGGTGTTAAAATGTATGAGGTAATTGAAGAATGAAATAGAAACATGTACCTATGATGGTTCTAAGTGAGAGAAGAAAGCATGAATTCCATGAAATCCTCGTCTTGGATAAAGAGCTCGATTCTGTGAATGCCATGTATGATCACTTGGGAAGCAAATCATGATGCCATCTTTTAAAGGGGGAGCCAAAAAAGGAAAATATTCATAAGCCCAGAACTGCGAAATAGACAGTAGCTAGTAACAACATCCATAATAAAAAAGAAGAAAAAAAAAAGAATGGGGGGTCTTACCTCCCAGATGATGTGAGCCCCTCCTAAGCCAGAGAAAACTCCCTGTGAGAAATCAAACATCTCCGGTACATGACGCACAAGGATGAGCCTCCCCAGTCAAACTTATGAATCACTGATAGATCCTCCAAAGAGCAAAGGATGTTCAGGTCAATGGTGTCCCTCCGTGTATGAAAAAAAGGAATAGCCCAATATCATCAAGATGACAAATCAAGCAACACACTCAACAGAAGTCTCTATGCCAAGATGTATCAGAATGTCTATTTGGCCACCTAGCCAGGTACGTGGAACATGTGGGTCCTCGCGAGGCAGGTTAATGCCAGGTAAATCAACCATGGTCTTCGAGGAGATATCTATCCTTGATGGATAAAATTTCAAAGGGCGAACCCCGAAATGCATTCCTGTCAATATTGATAAATCAGAATGAGTGACAGTCATCTCCCCGCATGGAAAATGGAAGGTGTCAGTTATATCCCACCATCTCTCAGCAAGAGCTCTCAATAATGGTTGATTACCCTCGTGAGAATAATCAAGTGATAACAGGCCCAACAAACCAGATGGTTTAACAAGGCTCTGAACTTGCTTATGTCCTCTTAAAAAGGTAGTTACAACATACAGGTTTGATCTACCTCCTCTTAATTGTATGCTTATAGTCTGGTAAAATACATATATTAATTAATTACTTAATTTACACAATAAATAAATAATAATTAAAAAACATTATTTATCAGTTAATTAATTAGTTAATTTACCCAAAAAAAAGGTGAAATATTTAATTAATTAGTTACCGATAACCAATGAGCATTTTTCCTGAGCATTTTTATATAAATTATTGTGTGTATTATGCTTATCTAACCTCAAAACAATAAAGAGGGGAAAAATGGTAAAATACCTTAATGGTGCCGCTATAGGAGACGTGATGCTCTTATTCTTGAAGTAGATCATTCGAGTAGACATTCTCTCATGGATCTTGATAACTACATTTGTTACGATTGCTTGATGAAGAAGACATTCTAGAGAGAAGTCAGAGCATTTGGGATTTTAAAGGGAGAAGTGAAATTTAATAAATGATGAAAGTGAATGAAAATGAGGGCAGTCACTCATTTATATAGGCACCAAAGCTATACTCCATTGCGATAAGTTTTCCAAGAATCACCCAGATTTTACCTAGAATTTTCCTTCCTAAAGGCAACTTTAGGATTCTTTCAAATCTTCCTAAGGGCAGCCTTAAAAGCTTAGTAGACTATCCTAGGATAGCCTTAGGATTCCTTTGCCCAATTAGACTGTTGAGGCTTGTGTTCACTGTCATCATGATTACTTTTCAAACAAAAGCAACCATGATGAGGGGCATCTATGAACACATATTTTAGCACCCTTGATATTTGTCACAGCCCAACTTAGGAGCCCTGACGGTCCTAGGGTACGGGTGATGCTTATGCTACCAATACCACGAAGAACCCATCAAATATACTATATGGCATGCATACACAAATAAGCTTAATATAGCTTAAGCAATACAAGCAAAATCGGGCAGCATCTCCTCTATTTAAGGAGCATGTTTTGCTGCTAAAAAACACAATTTATACACTTCTATAATCAATCTCAACCAACTCAAATAAACAGATCCCTCTGGATCTCCATAATTTCTCAAACTCATCAATAATTCCATATTTAGCACAATCTCAAATATGAACAACTATATATAAATATTAACTTATACTCCAAGCACTTTATATACAAACTCAATGCAACAAACAAATACAATAATTTACATGCCAACTAAAACAGTACCATGGAACTTAATCTATATACTTTATTTACAATACTTTGTACTTTTGAGATTACATTATATTCTAAACTTCCAAGGCGAAGAAGAATGCCAATGGAACACGCGCCTTTCCGCTAACCTGAAAAAACAACCACTAAAGGGGGTGAGTATAAAGATATACTCAGTGAATCCAGAATGCGGAATAAATACTGTAATAACAAGATATAAAGAAATGCCCATATAAGGCCTGAAGATTCAATAACTGAAGATCAAACAACTGAAGACTAAATAACTGAAGATTAAATAACTGTGCAACAGAATAAATAGTAGAACTTTATATCAATAACATAGGGATAACAAGGATTGAAGATAAGGCAAACCACATATGATATCACATGATATAACTGTATTTCATGTCATAAACTTTACTCATCATCTTTACTCATCATAGGCACTTTATTTCCAGTGCAACTCGTAATAAACGCAAAGGGGATCAGCCTTTACGATTAAGGAATATTCATACGCCCTCCCTAGCATGGGCTAACTATGTTTCACCAGTGTGCACACGGTCGATGAAAATAAACACTACCCATCGAAGTAGTCCTGTTTTAACATCATATGCTTATGTCTCACATAATAACTTTATACAGCTTAAATGAAGCTTAAACAACTGTAAAGGATCATATATACATATAGGAAGCAATATATAGCTTATATGAAGCTCAAATGATAGTAAAAAGGTCATATATACATATAGGAATCAAAATATAACAATTTGCAAGTTCGCCCAAAAATTGCCCGGTTGGGCCCGGACAAGCTGCTGCAACGGGCTACGGAATTACGGGTCCGTTTTAGGATTTTTAGGTACTTCCTGGATAACTAGGTTACCAAAAGAACTAGGTGGCCTATGAGATACCATTTCGAAGCTTGGAACAAGACTAGAAGATTGGGCCAAGTGGTGGCCCAATTGGCTTT
>CANXYC010544888.1:0-26357 GCA_948193065.1 Aleurites moluccanus | reverse complement strand
AAAGCCTATGACTTCCTTCATGCCTATATGTATGTAATTATTTGCTCTTTGACCATGATTTAATATTTCATTCTCATTGTAAAATGTTCATATCTTACTGAGTTGAAGGCTCACTCCTCTTCTGTGGATTTCAGGTGGTAGTTTAACTCGTGAGGGAGCTAGCCGAGAAGATCAAGCTTCTTGACATTTTCATCCAAGAAGCTTTCATTGTAAAATCTTTTGTTATATGATTATGTATAATTATTGAATGGTATTCTGACTCGATATGAAATCGAAGCATGTTCTAGAACTCTGTAGTTAGTCATTAGAGGATGATGATATGTTGATGCACGAATGGTTATCCTTTAGGTAAATCTTATTCCTTAGTGATGTGAGATGTATCTTTTGATCAGTAGGGAATAAGAGAATATTATTATGAAATAGTATAGTAAAGAAATTAATTATGCTTGAATGGATTATGATATGTTATAGCATGATATTATATTTGATATAGATGTGTATGAGAATCAGGATATGGGAGTTCTACGGGTTTATGGTGGCCTTAAGCCTACCCTTGCCCTAGGACCGTCGCACCACTGAAGTTGGGGTGTGACAGTATAAAAATACTCAATGAGCATGCATACATCATTACACATGTGATATGAGCATATAATAACAAAGGATAACAATGGTAGTCAAGTATCAATAAATACAATGAAAAATATCAGTATATTCAATTCACATATCAAAGTTAATTAATCTGCACACCAAATGTTTTAAGGAGTTTGGAACAGGTAACAATCAAATCGATGATAAACAATAATCAATGAAAGAATGGCCATCAATGGTAAACAATAAGATATAAGCTTGGAATCAATGAATAGGTAAATAATACTCGTATAATGTAGATAAGATAGATAAAGGGCCCTGAAACACGTAGACTATGTGTAATCATACAGTCGATCTCATATCAAGTAAACATAAGACTGATCAGGTCTTACGGCTAGGACAATTAACCCTTCTCAGGTAGGGAATCACATATAGTCAATGTGCATATTGCCGACGGTATGTACCCACTACCCCGTCGGTGAGGCAGCTCTGTCAAATCCACATGTAAATAGGTCAATGGAAATCGATGACAATATCAGGTATTCATTGGGAACATTACGGTACAATGGCTTACTTGTCAATACATTTCATTAGTCATGTATCGGTTTCTTTTCTTAATGCAAAGGTAGCAATTAACAATAAATATCATGGTTAAACATTTGGTGTGTATACTTTTAGGAGCAATTTGGATACATAATCAATCAAGAATAATATGCATTTCAATATCAATAACAATCAATGGATATGAATGATTTCAATATTTAAGAATGATCAAGAATGATCAACGATAGAAATGAGGCATTTAACCAATAAGGATACATATTCATTGGGTCAACAAATCAAAACAAGGTATGCATAATGATGTATACATTACTCACCTTAACTTATAACTTCAACATTTCCCTTTTTCCTTTATCCTTGGTTCTTTGCCTTATCTCTTATGGTACCTGTCACGACCCAACTTGAGAGCTGCGACGATCCTAGGGTACGAGTGTTGCCTAAGCTACCAGTACCATGAAGTACCCAAATAATTGTACTATATGGCATATAATACATGATTAAGCTCAATTATGGCTTAACAAATTTATAATAATTTGGGCAGCATTTCCTCTCTATAAGGACTATGCCCAACTGAAAAACATGCAAATAAGCACTTCCAATATACTTCAACATCTATACTCAAATCAATGATCCCTTTGGATCTCCAATATCAACTCAATATATATATATCTGAATATCAAATCATTTCCATTTATAGCATAACATATATATATCCATAGTATAACATATATGCAAATCTATAAAGATGCAAACACACATATATATGTCATTTCTTAGTTTACAGTACCATGGAACCTCTATACTGTATAAATATATACATATACTTTTATCAACCCAAATGGTAGCACTAAAAACTCATAGTGCCCATACCGTGTTCTAAAAGCAATCTTTGCAATGTGCTTTCCTTTAATCTGCAACTGATGGTACCCTGATCTCAAATCTATCTTTGAGAAGAAATAGGCTCCCTGTAACTGGTCAAACAGGTCATCAATCATAGGTAAAGGATACTTATTTTTCACTGTCACCTTATTCAATTGCCTGTAATCTATACACATTCTCAGTGTCCCATCCTTTTTCTTTACAAACAACACTGGTGCTCCCTAGGGTGAACTACTGGGCTAGATGAAACTTTTGTTACACAGTTCCTGCAACTGCTTTTTCAACTCTTTCAACTCTGGTGGTGCCATCCGATAGGGTGGGATGGATATAGGATCAGTACCAGGGTATACCTCAATCTCAAATTCAATCTCCCTCTCTGGTGGCAGTCCTGGAAGATCATCAGGAAATACATCTGTAAACTCATTTACCACTGGAATCTGCTCTAACTCTTTGGATACCCCTGTAGTGTCAACCACTGTTGCCAAATAAGCAATACATCCCTTTCTCATCAATCTCTCTGCCTGTACTACAGACACTAACCCGGATATATGACTGTTAGCCTCCCCCTGAAAAATGAACTTTTTCTGCCCATCGGGTTGAAATTTTATCCTTTTCAATGCACAATCAATTGTAGCTTTATGATCAGCCAACCAATCCATACCCAGAATAATATCAAATTCCAATACAGGTAACTCTGTCAATTCAGCAGGTAGGGTTCTATTACAAATTCTAATATCACATATATCATACTTATGCTCTACAATAACCTTATCTCCTATTGGTGTGGCTATTTCTAAGGGTACATGTAAAGGTTTTCTACCTAACCCTAATTTCAAGGCAAAAACAGGTGATATAAAGGAATGGGTTGCACCTGAATTAAATAACACATAAGCCACTATGCTATGGACAGAAATCATACCTACAACTGTCTCATGTGATCCCTGGGCTTGCTGCTGAGTCACTGCAAAGACTCGCCCCTGACCTCTACCAGCAGCTGACTGTCCCACTGTTGGACTCTGTCTTGCTGGTCTGCCTCTACCGGTGCTCCCCCCACCCATCTGCACTGATGGCTGGGAAGATCCTGCCTCCGTAGGCTGTGAAGCTTTGAACATAGGGCAATCTCTGTAAAAGTGCCCAAACTGTCCACATCTAAGGCATGCTCTTGTCCTGAAACGACATGCCCCTGAATGTTTCTTCCCACACAAAGTACATATGGGCACTGATGATGTCATCTGGACTGGTCTAATGGAGCCTCAAAAGTAGCTAGAAACAGGAGGCCTCATACTAACGCTTCTGCCCATATCCTGTCTTTGACTGGAAAGTGGCAATAACTGTACTGGCCTGGAAGGAGGTCTAGATGCAAAAGACTGGAATGTCCCCTCCCCAGGTCTCTGGTACTCTCCTCTTCCTTTCTTTTTCTGCTTTATATAAGCCTTTCTTCTTAATACTTTGCCTCCATCTGAGCAGCATTATCAATAGCCCTACTCAAAGAAGTAAACTCCACAGCAAACAGAATATTATGCAAGGTAGCATGCAAACCTCTCCTGAATTGCCTAATCAAATCATCTTCAGTAAGAGCAATTCTTCTGGCATACTTACTCAACCGTCTGAATTCTCTGGCATATTCCAACACAGATAAGTTTCCCTGTCTCAGCTGTTCAAATTTCACAATATTGCTCTCCCTTAGACCCTCAATAAGAAATTCATCCATCATTCTTTGTTTGAATTCTTCCCATGTCATAGGATCATCACTGTGAATATTCTCATCAATATGCTCCATAAACCAGGTAGCAGCATCTACCTCCAGCAATAACCCTACCAGCTCTATAGTCCTAGTATCAGAATAAGGCAGTGTACGAACCATCCTGTCTACCCTGTCAATGAAATCACTGGGGTCAGCACCATACTCCCCTGAAAATATAGGCAGTCTCAATCTCATAAACTCCCCAATAGATACTCCACCCTTTGGTATAAGCCTCTATACTATGCTCCCATGTAACTCTGCTAGCTCTCTCTGAGGTACTGGTGGCACTACAGGCTGTACCACTAGCTATACTAGAGGTGGTGGTGGCTGTATCACTGCAGGCTATACTGCAAAATGAGTCTAGATGGTTTGTAAAATCTATTGTCTCATTTCCTGCATATCCTGTCTCCAAGGTGCCTCACCCATTGAATCATACTCAGTTCATCTCTGTGACCTGGATGGCTCAGACTAAGTTCTCCATATAGCAGATGCATTGGAAACAACCTCTGCTTCCTCACTCGACTCATGATATTCATTCCCGTCAATAGGCCTCGCCCGTCTAGTTCCCCTCTCTGACATCTTAACACCCTGTACAAATCAACATGTAAAAGAATATTTAGATCATAGGTATGTAGAATTTCAAACAATGATGAAGATTTGTCATTTTGACGATATATGAATATCCTAGATTCCATGGTACTTCTATTACTATCAATATGCAAACAATACAGATTATATAAACCTTTAGCTCTGATACCACCTTTGTCATGACCCAACTTGAGAGCCGCGACTGTCCTAGGGTACGGGTGTTGCTTAAGCTATCAGTACTACGAAGAACCCAAATAACTGTACTATATGGCATACAATACATGATTAAGCACAATTATGGCTTAACAAATCTATAATAATTTGGGCAGCATTTCCTCTATATAAGGACTACACCCAGCTGAAAAACATGTAAATAAGCACTTCCAATATACTTCAACATCTATACTCAAATCAATGATCCCTCTGGATCTCCAACATCAACTCAATATATATATTTGTATATCAAATCATTTCCATTCATAGCATAACATATATATATCCATAGTATAACATATATGCAAATCTATAAAGATGCAAACACACATATATATATGCCATTTCTTAGTTTACAGTACCATGGAACCTCTATACTGTACAAATATTTACATATACTTTTGGGACTGGAATTTACATGTCACAAGTATCAAAATTTCACGGCCAGGATAGGAGGTGCCAATGGAATATAAGCCTCACTGCAGATCTGAAAATGATAACCACTGAAGGGGGTGAGTATAAAAATACTCAGTGAATCCATATGTATAAAGATGCAGTAAATGATCATGATACCATGGTTGCCCGTATATGGCCTGTAGAATCAATATAAGATAACAAGTAAAGAATATAAAAAGTATTCATATCACTGTTCATATAATATCCATATCAATATTCATATAAGAATCCAGTGTAAGAGTCAACGCACATATGATATAACAGGATTGGGTCAAATGAAAAGTGCATCGCACTATTTGTAATTTTATACTCCAGCACTATCATAAAGTACACAAACCACTATACATAAGGAGGATCAGCCCTTATGGCTAAGGAATATAAATCCCCTCCCTAGCAAGGGTCAAATAGATATAAGTGTGCACACAGTCGATGGAATTACCCGCTACGCCATCGAGGTAGCCTTGTTATAGTACCATATGGGTGTCTCTAAATAACAGTATAAATAGCTCAAATATATCTCATATAGCTTTAGAATAGTCATATATATATATATATATTTATAATGACTAATAGAACAAGTTTGGGTAATGTCAAAAAAATACCCGGTGGGACCCAGTTGCGCTGCCGCAACTGACACTCGCCGTTACGGGTCTGTTTTGGAATTTTGATTAGTTTCTAGTTAACTATGTTACTAAAGGATTTAGGTGGACCATGAGGTACCGTTTTAAAGTTTAGATCAAGACTAGATGATTGGGCCAAGTGGTGGCCCAATTGGCTTTCTGGATTTCATTTTATAGCCAGGTAAAGTTTAGGTCATTTTTTGTCGTTTCGGCGGGCTTACTTACGAGCCAATATGCACTATTTGTGTTTTTGGGTATCAAACTCTATTTTATTGGTTCAAATGAAATATTATAACATATATGATGCAAATCATGCATGATTATACATAAGGACTCACCTTTTACACAATTTGATCCTTTAATCCCCCAATACTGCTTCCGAGCCCTAATTGGCCCGCCGCTCTACACTCCGAGCTGAAGTATTTGACGGTTCACCTATTTTCACATATAACACTCTGGTAAGACTTTATAACATCACAAAGCATATAATATACATCAAAACACATTAAGCATACACTGTATGCTCTATAAACCTCACTTTGAACAAATCACACTATTACCAATCCTTTATGCAATAACACATATCTATCATTACAAATGACTTACATTATAAATATTCATCACTTATATAATATATTAACAACTCTTATACACTTGGTTCCACATTCCATATCAAACATACACCACATTCAAGTTTAGCTTCCAAGAACTTAAATCAAACATCTTTCACACATCTAAACTTATACATTTCCATCATTTTTATCACTTAGCCATAATCAAATACTTCCTTCTTAAACACATTAAACTAACAAACTCAATATGGTTCCATTAATATGAAATTCATTCCTTTCATTCATTTTTCAATGCCATTCAATTATACAATATTAATACACATCAATTACATAACATTCAATCATTTAAACCTATTAAACATCAAAGCACCAAACCACCATTCATACTATATACATTCGGCCAAATCAAGATTTCCTTCAAATGATTTTCTTTCCATCAATTAACCATTAATTCATGTTAAACACATCAATTACACATCATTCAAGCCTTTTAAACCTATTAAACACCAAAATCAAACACTATTGTTCTTCATCATCATTTCGGCCATTCTAGGTTTCCTTCCAAATGGATTTATTTCAATCATTTAACTATTAATTCATATTATACACATCAAATAAACATCATTTAAACAAAACAATCCATCAAAATAACACTTTGATTCAAAGTTCTTCCTATTAGGGTTTCCATTCAACTTTTTGAATTCCATCCATCCAAACATGTTTTGAACACTAATAAACATCAAAGAACATCTTAAGAACATATTTGAATCAAAAGAATCACAAAATTAATCACTTACCAAAAGTTCTTCAAAATCTTTAAAGGATTGATTTGTCACTTTTTCTAGTTTTTCCTTTGAATCTATGGATATATTTGTGTTTAGGATGATTGAATTAACAAGTTTCCATCAAAAAATGAAAGAAAACAACAAGATATGATGGTGTTCTAAAGTGGTCGAAACTTGGATGGTGGAGAGAGAAAAGTTTACTGAAATTTTTGGCTAAAGAAGAAGACGAACGGTGAAGAGGTGGGAAAAATCAACTTAAAAATCAATAGAATTATCCTATACATAAAGTTTATGGTACATATGGTACAACCTAACTATCTAACCATCCATTTCTTCATCTTTTCATCCAATGGTTAGATTTAAGGAAGCCTAAAAAGTTACCATAGACTTGCATACACTATATAACTCTATATTTCAAAGAATAAGTCCAAACTACCCTTAGTTCAAATGGAAATCCCAAATCAAGCAGCTTGCCCGGGATTATTTTCTACCGAGTTTAATTCTCCAACAATTATTCATTTAAATATAATATCATCATTTTCATGTCCTAATATTCTTTTCTACCTTCAAATATGCTATTTATTCCATAAAAACTCAAAGGGGTGCGAAATGACCATTTTGCCCCCAGTTCATCAAAAACTCAAAATTATCCGATTTTGTCCTAACAGCCTTTAAACCACTTTAACTCATATAATACATCATGAAACATGCACATATGTTCAATTTCATGCATAAGCATGCAATATCACACAACAATCAGTTCAAGAAAAATTTCTCTTAGTTGGCCCCTTAATGGTTCAGGTTAGGTTTAAGCTAAGGTGTTACATTCTACCCCCTATAAATAAATTCATCCCCAAATTTACTTTAAGGCTATAGGGTGAAATAAAAACCTGATACATCAAATAGGTGGGGGTACTTGTGTCTCATCTCAGTTTCACTTTCCCAAGTACATTCCTCTATACTTCTACTACGCCACAATACTTTAACCATAGGAATGCTCTTATTTCAAAGTTGTCTGATCTGATGATCCACAATCTGTATTGGAACTTTCTCATATGATAATGCTTCATCAATTTCAATCTCTTGAGGTTGAAGCACATGAGATGGATCTGACACATACTTTCGTAGCATGGAAATATGGAACACTGGATGTACATGCCCCATATTCAGTAGAAGAGCTAATCTGTATGAAACATTGCCAACCCAATCGAATATCTCGAAGGGTCCAATGTACCTTGGTGATAACTTGCCTTTCTTTCCAAATCTCATTACTTCTTTCATAGGAGAGATCTTTAAAAATACATGGTTACCCACTGTAAATTGCACATCTGTTCTCTTTGGATCTGCGTAGCTCTTTTGCCTATTGAAAGCAGTCTTTATTCTTTCTTGAATAATAGGGACTTTCTCCATTGTTTCTTTGATCAGATCTGGCCCCTCTAACTGCTTCTCGCCTGGTTCTACCCAACATACAGATGATCTGCATTTCCTACCATAGAAAGCCTCATATGGTGCCATTCCAATGGTTGAATGGTAGCTATTATTGTAGGCAAACTCTATCAGTGGTAGAAAATGATCCCAATTGCCTTTTAAGTCCAGCACACACAGTCTCAACATATCCTCTAGTGTCTAAATAGTCCTCTTTGACTGTCCGTCTGTCTGAGGATGAAATGCTATGCTGAAATGCAATGTAGTTCCCAATGCCTCTTAGAATTTCTGCCAAAATTTGGAGGTGAACTGAGTACCTCTATCAGATATGATCACTGATGGAACCCTATGCAATCTTACAATCTTATCCACATAGAGTTGGGCATACTATGCAGCTGTGTAAGTTGTCTTTACCTCTAAGAAATGATCTGACTTTGTCAATCATTCTACAATCACCCATAATGAGTCATACCCCTTCTGTGATCTAGGCAAACCTACCACAAAATCCATTGTTACTTGGTCCCATTTCCACTCTGGTAGCTGGATCTCTTGGAGCAAACTTAAAGGTCTCTGATTTTCAAATTTCACCTGCTGACAGGCTAAATATTTGGAAACAAACTTTGCTACATCACCCTTCATGTTTGGCCACCAGTAAAGTTCTTTTAGGTCATGATACGTCTTTGTCACCCCTGGATGGACTGTATAAGGAGAATAATGAATCTCCTTCATAATATGCTCTTTGTACCCTTTAACATCAGGAACACACAAACGCCCCTTACATTTTAACACATCTCCCTCAATAGAAAAATCAGGAGCTTTACCATTTTGAACCAAGTCTCTGATCTTTACACACTGTGGATCCTCATTCTGGGAGTTCTTTATCTCATCTATAAGCAATAACTTCACCTGAAACTGGGCTATCAATACTGTTTCCTGCCCCTGTAATTCCAAATCCAAAGTCAAACCATCAACCATTAACTCCCGCAATTCCTGTACCAGTGGTCTTTTTGTAGCAGTCACATGGGATAAACTTCCCATTGATTTTCTACTAAGGGCATCTGCTACCACATTTGCTTTCCCAGGGTGATACAAAATCTGGCAATCATAGTCCTTCAGTAGCTCGACCCATCTCCTCTGCCTCAAATTCAGTTCTTTTTGCTGCAGGATGTACTGTAAACTCTTATGATCAGTGTAAATCTCACATCTCACCCCATACAGATAATGCCTCCATATCTTTAAAGCAAAGATTACTGCTGTCATTTCTAAATCATGGGTAGGGTAATTCATCTCATGTTTCTTCAATTGGCGGGAAGTATAGGCAATCACTTTCCTATCCTATATCAAAACACAACCCAAGCCAATACTCGAAGCATCACAGTAAATAACAAAATTGCCTGCCTCGGTAGGAAGAGTCAACACTGGTGCAGTGGTCAAATAGGTCTTAAGAGTCTGAAAACTCTTTTCACATTCATCACTCCACTAAAACTTCACATGTTTCAGGGTCAATTTTGTCATTAGTGCAGCAATCCTGGAAAAGTCTTTAACAAACTAGCGATAGTACCCTGCCATACCAAGAAAACTCCATATCTCTGTGACTGTAGTGAGACGTGGCCAGTTAGCAACTGCCTTTACTTTCAGTGGATCTACCTTTATGCCATCTTTACTCATAACATGTCCCAAAAATACAACCTCTGTCAACCAGAATTCACATTTAGAAAATCTTGCATACAGCTGATTATCCCACAATAACTGCAATATGATTTTAAGATGTTCTTCATGTTCTTCTCTGCTCCTGGAATACACCAAGATGTCATCAATAAAAACAATGATGAATTTATCTAGAAATGGCCTAAACACCCGATTCATCATATCCATAAAGGCTGCTGGAGCATTTGTCAATCCAAATGGTAGCACTAAAAACTCATAGGGCTCATACCGTGTTCTAAAAGCAGTTTTTGCAATGTGTTTTCCTTTGATCCTCAACTGATGGTACCCTGATCTCAAATCTATCTTTGAGAAGAAACAGGCTCTCTGTAACTGGTCAAACAGGTCATCAATCCTAGGCAAAGGATACTTATTTTTCACTGTCACCTTATTCAATTGCCTGTAATCTATACACATTCTAAGTGTCCCATCCTTTTTCTTTACAAATAGCACTAGTGCTCCCTAGGGTGAACTAATGGGCCGGATGAAACTCTTGTCACATAGTTCCTGCAGTTGCTTTTTCAACTCTTTCAGCTCTGGTGGTGCCATCCGATAAGGTGGGATGGATATAGGATCAGTACCAGGGTATACCTCAATCTCAAATTCAATCTCCCTCTCTGGTGGCAACCCTGGAAGATCATCTGGGAATACATCTGTAAACTCTTTTACCATTGGAATCTGCTCTAACTCTTTGCATACCCCTGTAGTGTCAACCACTGTTGCCAAATAAACAATACAACCCTTTCTCATCAATCTCTTTGCCTGTAATGCAGACACTAACCCTAATATATGACTGTTAGCCTCCCCCTGAAAAATGAACTTTTCCTGCCCATCGGGTCGAAATTTTATTCTTTTCAATGCACAGTCAATTGTAGCTTTATGATCAGCCAACCAATCCATACCCAGAATAACATCAAATTCTAATACAGGTAACTCTATCAATTCAGCAGGTAAGGTTCTATTACAAATTCTAATATCACATATATCATACTTATGCTCTATAATAACCTTATCTCCCATTGGTGTGGCTATTTCTAAGGGTACATGTAAAGGTTTTCTACCTAACCCCAATTTCAACGAAAAAACAGGTGATATAAAGGAATGGGTTGCACCCGAATCAAACAACACATAAGCCACTCTGCTATAGATAGAAATCATACCTACAACTGTCTCATGTGATCCCTGGGCCTGCTGCTAAGTCACTGTAAAGACTCGCCCCTGACCTCTACCAGCAGCTGACTGTCCCACTATCGGACTCTGTCCTGCTGGTCTGCCTCTATCGGTGCTCCCCCCCCCCCCCCCCCATCTGCACTGATGGATGGGAAGATCCTGCCTCCGTAGGCTGTGAAGCTTTGAACATAGGGCAATCTCTGTAAAAGTGCCCAAACTATCCACATCTAAGGCATGCTCCTGTCCTGAAACGACATGCCCCTGAATGTTTCTTCCCGCACAAAGTACATATGGGCACTGATAATGTCATCTGGACTGGTCTAATGGGGCCTCAAAAATAGCTAGAAATAGGAGGCCTCATACTAACGCTTCTGCCCATATCCTGTCTTTGACTGGAAGGTGGCAATGACTGTACTAGCCTGAAATGAGGTCTAGATGCAAAAGACTGGAATGTCCCCTCCCCAGGTCTCCGGTACTCTCATCTTCCTTTCTTTTTCTGCTCTCTATCAGACCTTTCTTCTTTATACTTTGCCTCCATCTGAGCAGCTTTATTAGTAGCCCTACTCAAAGAAGTAAACTCCATAGCCAACAGAATATTATGCAAGGTAGCATGCAAACCTCTCCTGAATCGCCTGATAAAATCATCTTTAGTAGGAGCAATTCTTTTGGCATACTTACTCAACCGTCTGAATTCTCTGGCATATTCCAAGACAGATAAGTTTCCCAGTCTCAGCTATTCAAATTTCACAATATTGCTCTCCCTCAGACCCTCAGTAAGAAATTCATCCATAATTCTTTGTTTGAATTCTGCCCATGTCATAGGATCATCACTGTGAATATTCTCATCAATATACTCCACAAACCAGGTAGCAGCATCTACCTCCAGCAATAACCATACCAGCTCTATAGTCCTGGCATCAGAATAAGATAGTGTGTGAACCATCCTGTCTACCCTGTCAATGAAATCACTGGGGTCAGTACCATACTCCCCTGAAAATGTAGGCAATCTCAATCTCATAAACTCCCCAATAGATACTCCACCCTCTGGTATAACCCTGTGTACTCTGCCCCCCTGTAATACTATTGGCTCTCTTTGAGGTACTGGTGGCACTACAGGCTGTACCACTGGCTATACTGGAGGTGGTGATGGCTATACCACTGCAAGCTGTGCTGCAAAAGGAGTCCGGATGGTTTGTAAAATCTCTTGTCTCATTTCTTGCATATCCTATCTCCAGGATGCCTCACCCATTGAATTAGGCTCAGTTCATCTCCGTGACCAGGATGGCTCAGACTGAGTTCTCCACATAGCAGATGCATTGGAAGCAACCGATGCTTCCTCACTAGACTCATGATATTCATTCCCCACAATAGGCCTAGCTCGTCTAGTTCCCCTCTTTAACATCTTAACACACTGTACAAACCAATATGTAAAAGAATATTTAGATCATAGGTACGCAGAATTTCAAACAATGATGAAGACTTGTCATTTTGACGATATATGAATATCCTAGTTTCCATGGTACTTCTATTACTATCAATATGCAAACACTATAGGTTATATAAACCTTTAGCTTTGATACCACCTTTGTCACTATCTAACTTGGGAGTCGCGACGGTCCTAAGGTATGGGTGTTGCCTAAGCTACCAGTACCACGAAGAACCCAAATAATTGTACTATATGGCATACAATACATGATTAAGCTCAATTATGGCTTAACAAATCTAGAATAATTTGGATAGCATTTCCTCTATATAAGGACTATGCCCAGCTGAAAAACATGCAAATAAGTACTTCCAATATACTTCAATATCTATACTCAAATCAATGATACCTCTGGATCTCCAATATCAACTCAATATATATATATGTATATATCAAATCATTTCCATTCATAGCATAACATATATATATCCATAGTATAACATATATGCAAATCTATAAAGATGCAAACACACACATATATATGTCATTTCTTAGTTTACAGTACCATGGAACCTCAATACTGTACAAATATTTACATATACTTTTGGGACAGGAATTTACATGTCACAAGTATTAAAATTTCACGGCTAAGATAGGAGGTGTCAATGGAATACGAGCCTCACTGCAGACCTGAAAATGATAACCACTGAAGGGGGTGAGTATAAAAATACTCAGTGAATCCATATATATAAAGATGCAGTAAATGATCATGATACCATGGTTGCCCGTATATGGCCTGTAGAATCAATATAAGATAACAAGTAAAGAATAAAACAAGTATTCATATCACTGTTCATATAATATCCATATCAATATTCAGATAAGAATCCAGTGTAAGAGTCAACGCACATATGATATAACAGGATTGGGTCAAATGAAAAGTGCATCGCACTATTTGTAATTTTATACTCCAGCACTATCATAAAGTACACAAACCACTATACATAAGGAGGATCAACCCTTATGACTAAGGAATATAAATCCCCTCCCTAGCAAGGGTCAAATAGATATAAGTGTGCACACAGTCGATGGAATTACCCGCTACGCCATCGAGGTAGCCCTGTTATAGTACCATATGGGTGTCTCTAAATAACAGTATAAATAGCTCAAATATATCTCATATAGCTTTAGAATAGTCATATATATATATATATATATTTATAATGAATAATAGAACAAGTTTGGGTAATGTCAAAAAAATACCCGGTGGGACCCAGTTGCGCTGCCGCAACTGACACTCGCCGTTACGGGTCCATTTTGGAATTTTGAGTAGTTTTTGGTTAACTATGTTACCAAAGGATTTAGGTGGAACATGAGGTACCGTTTTAAATCTTAGGTCAAGACTAGATGATTGAGCCAAGTGATGGCCCAATTGGCTTTCTGGATTTCATTTTATAGCCAGACAAAGTTTAGGTCATTTTTTGTCGTTTCAGCAGGCTTATTTATGGGCCAATATGCACTGTTTGTGTTTTGGGTATCAAACTCTATTTTATTGGCTCAAATGAAATATTATAGCATATATGATGCAAATCATGCATGATTATGCGTAAGGACTCACCTTTTACACAATTTGATCCTTTAATCCCCCAATACTGCTCCCGAGCCCTAATTGGCCCGCCGCTCTACACTCCGAGCTGGAGTATTTGACAGTTTACCTATTTTCATATATAACACTCTGGTAAGACTTTATAACATCACAAAACACATAATATACATCAAAACACATTAAGCATACATTGTATGCTCTATAAACTTCACTTTGAACAAATCACATTATTACCAATCCTTTATGCAATAACACATATCTATCATTACAAATGACTTACATTATACATATTCATCACTTATATAACATATTAACAACTCTTATACACTTGGTTCCACATTCCATAGCAAACATATACCACATTCAAGTTTAGCTTCCAAGAACTTAAATCAAACATCTTTCACACATCTAAACTTATACATTTCCATCATTTTTATCACTTAACCATAATCAAACACTTCCTTCTTAAACACATTAACCTAACACATTAAACTAACAAACTCAATATGGTTCCACTAATATGAAATTCATTCTTTTCATCCATTTTTCAATGCCATTCAATTATACAATATTAAAACACATCAATTGCATAACATTCAATCATTTAAACCTATTAAACATCAAAGCACCAAACCACCATTCATGATATATACATTCAGCCAAAACAAGATTTCCTCCAAATGATTTTCTTTCCATCAATTAACCATCAATTCATGTTAAACACATCATTTATACATCATTCAAGCCTTTTAAACCTATTAAATACCAAAATCAAACACCATTGTTCTTCATCATCATTTCGGCCATTCTAGGTTTCCTTCCAAATGGATTTATTTCAATCATTTAACCATTAATTCATATTATACACATCAAATAAACATCATTTATACAAAACAATCCATCAAAACAACACTTTGATTCAAAGTTCTTCCTATTAGGGTTTCCATTCAACTTTTTGAATTCCATCCATCCAAAATATGTTTTGAACACTAATAAATATCAAAGAACATCTTAAAAACATATTTGAATCAAAAGAATCACAAAATCAATCACTTACCAAAAGTTCTTCACAATCTTCAAATGATTGATTTGTCACTTTTTCTAGTTTTTACTTTGAATCTATGGATATATTTGTGTTTAGGATGATGGAATTTACAAGTTTCCATCAAAAAATGAAAGAAAACAACAAGATATGATGGTGTTCTAAAATGGCCGAAACTTGGATGGTGGAGAGAAAAAAGTTTGCTGAAATTTTTGGCTAAGGAAGAAGAAGAATGGTGAAGAGGAGGGAAAAATCAACTTAAAAATCAATGGAATTATCCTATACATAAAGTTTATGGTACATATGGTGCAACCTCGCTATCTAACCATCCATTTCTTCATCTTTTCATCCAATGGTTATATTTAAGTAAGCCTAAAATGTTACCATAGACTTGCATACACTATATAACTCCATATTTCAAAGGAAAAGTCCAAACTACCCTTAATTCAAATGGAAATCCCAAATCGAGCAGCTTGCCCGAGATTATTTTCTTCCGGGTTTAATTCTTCAACAGTTATTCATTTAAACATAATATCATCATTTTCATGTCCTAATATTCTTTTCTACCTTCAAATATGCTATTTATTCCATAAAAACTTGAAGGGGTGCGAAATGACCATTTTGCCCCCAGTTCATCAAAAACTCAAAATTACCCAATTTTGTCCTAACAGCCTTTAAACCACTTTAACTCATATAATACATCTTGAAACATGCACATATATTCAATTTCATGCATAAGCATGCAATATCACACAACAATCAATTGAAGAAAATTTCCCTTAGTTGGCCCCTTAATGGTTCAGTTTAGGTTTAAACTAAGGTGTTACAGTACCCATCACATCTCTTATTCATTCTTGACTCTACATATCCAATTAATTTTAATTTAGATACTATTTAACATAAACTTACATTACTTATACTTATATTAAAGAAAACTCCTCAAATTTCCAAGTTACTAGGATTTTTCTGTGCAAAATTCTTTACTGGCAGCCTGTGTTCCATTACTCATATCTCTCTCTAAAATTATCCAATTGCTTCAATTCTTGTTCCTAATTAAACTTAAAATATAAGGTTCTAACATCCAAATTTCACATTAAACTTATTACTATATAATTTATGATGTTAATTTAAACTTAGACCTATAACCAGCCCTGCAACCCTGTATTCTGCCTGCAATCCTATTCTGGCAGATTCTGTTCTTTTACTAATAACTCAATAAATACTTAACCAATTACTGCAATTAATTTTCCTATTAAAAATAGACACATAAAATTATAACATATTCAAATTTTAAAATTTTTGGATCACTGTACAATTATTAGTGAATTTCCAAATTTAAACTATTGCCCTGAAACCTCTATCCAGACATACCCTGTTTCTATACCTATAATTAATTCTATACTTATCCAATTATAAAACAATTTTATAGACATTTATATAAAATATAAATGAACATTTTTAATTTTTAACACTTTCTCTAATTCAAAATTTAAAGTTCTCAAATTAATAGAATTTTACAACCTATATTCTGTTAAACATTCATTCCGGGTAGTCTATACTTATGACCTAATATCTTATAAACCACAATTCCAATTTCAAAACCCTTGTACAGACTTATATATAAGACATAAATGAACACTGTTAATGTTGAATACTTCTTCTAATTCTGCCTCTAATGGTCTGTATAATAAAAACACAGTAGCATTTTCTAGAAAACTTAATTTCAGGTCAGTCACAGTTTTTACCTAATAGCTCTTTCCTCAGTTTGAATTTTCTAAATTTCTTTTACAGAAATATAATTAACATATTTATCTACAACTTTCATGTTTTAACCATCTTCAAATTCAATCATTAAAATTTCAGAATAATAGCCACAAATTACTGTCATCAAACAGATTCCAAAAACTATATAAACCCTAAATCATTCTTTATATTTTTAACTTAATTACCTCAATTATTTGCCAAATTAAACCTTAGAACTCTTAAATAAAATCAAATAACTAAGTTTACGAGGCTTTACCTTAAAATTGAATCATGGAATTCCTTCTCTTTTTTCTCCACCAAACAGCTTACATAATCTCCATCAATTTCCTCTTCTTCCTCTTCTTTCTCTCATCTCTTCTTATCAAATTTTTGGTTGATTTTCTTTGGAAAAGTTGGAAGTGTATTTTGGTGCTCTCTTCCCTTTTGGGTTTCGGCCACTCCCATTCCTTAGTAGCCATTCTTTCTTTCTTTTCCATACACCAAAACCAATTTGAATTTAATGAAGAAATGGAAAAGTCTAGATTTTCCACATGTTAAATTCCTATTGGTATAAAAGAAAAAATCACTTAATAAATAAAAATCACCTTTTTAATCCTCATGGTCAACCATCCCTTTTTGATTTCTCTAGAATTTTTTTGTTTGATTCAATTGGTGGGTCCCACATCTTTGTTTAATTGCACTTTTGGCCCAAAATTTTCTTTATTTGTATTTTTTACCCCAAAACTTTCTGTAATTTATTATGTCTATTTAGTTTAGATTCAACCTCAAGTGTGGGGAGTGAAATAACTTATTTTAAGTTGTTCTATCATTTAAAAATAGTTCTGGGTTATTTCTGGATTCCAGACAGTGGATTTCCAAAATTGCTCCCAAAGTTGCATTTATTTATAATTTTGCCATTATTCTTATTTTCAGTGTTTCAAAATATTTTTCAACTCTTTCTTTTCACCATAATTTCACATACAATTAAATTATTTAATCCCCCCCAGGTTTGGGTCAGAAATTCTAAAATTAGTCGGCTGCTATTTTCCCGGTAGTGTTCTCGACACCGACGATTTCTGGAAAAGTATTGCATTGGCTTTCTAACTATGTCTCTAAAATTATTTTCCATCATTTCAATGCTTTTAAACCATAAACTGATAATTAATTCATTCTTACAAGATGGAGCTTCCTAGGGTATTACATTATTCAATTCATCGAAGGTGACAGAGGTAAGGAGTTGGTTCCTTTTGACTTTGACCCTTATGAAAGCATAGTTGTTGCTAACATTATGAACAAAATGAACTATTTTCCTAGTCTAAGTTTAGGGAGGATTCAACAAGGGATAGTATCCTTTAATGACTACCCTGTAGCTAAACCACCATTTGGGTTTGGCTATGAACCCACCGAAGAAGATGAGAAAGAGATTCAGAAAAGAGCTAAGCTAAGGGCTAAGGCTAAGAGAAAAGGCTCAATCTAGAAGACTACGAGCCAATTTAAATTCTAGAGAAGGATTGGGAAGAAAACATGGAAGTTATTCGACACCGACGATTTCCAAAAAAGTATTACATTCGCTTTCTAACTATATCTCTAAAATTATTTCCCATCATTTCAATGCTTTTAAACCATAAACTGAGAATTAATTCATGCTTACAAGATGGAGTTTCCTAGGGTATTACACTATTTAATTCATCGAAGGTGACAGAGGTAAGGAGTTAGTTCCTTTTGACTTTGACCCTTATGAAAGCATAGTTTTGCTAACATTATGAAAAAAATGAACTATTTTCTTAGTCTAAGTTTGGGGAGGAATCAACAAGGGATAGTATCCTTTAATGACTACCCTGTAGCTAAACCACCATTTGGGTTTGGCTATGAACCCACCGAAGAAGATGAGAAAGAGATTCAGAAAAGAGCTAAGTTAAGGGCTAAGGCTAAGAGAAAAGGTTCAATCTAGAAGAATACGAGCCAATTTAAATGATGGAGAAGGATTGGAAAGAAAACATGGAAGTTATTCTCTTTGAGCAAGTTTTCATGATTGAATGTGGAGTAGAAGCAAAACCTACAAAGCTAATCCAGACTACTTTTTCCCCACCACAAAATTGGCATTATGAGAAGATAGCCTACTTTGATGAAGTCAAGCTAGAGTCATCCAAGTCCAAACCCGAGTCATTTAAGTCCGTGTCATCCAAGTCAGTCGAGTCGTTATTTTCCTTTCTTAGTCTTCTACATCTGTAAAAAGACCTTTTCAATCTTTCTTTTTTACTTTGAATGTAACCCATGATGATGGGGATTTTTTATCATAATAAAATGCTCGCATTTTCCTCTTATCCTCCTTTGTTAGATTTTTTCATTTTTTGCATCCAATCAGAATGAGACATTAAAAATGAAATAAATAAAGATAAAAAGGAGGAATCAATTAATTTTGGCACAAAATTCACATCATGACTCATTTTTCAAAAGATTCTAAGGATTCAATAACACAAATTGATCCAAACATTGCAAATTCAACTTCCATTAGCACTCTGATTGGGGCAACTCCTTATTCCCTAGTTTATGGCATGTAAGCAATTCTTCCAATTGAGTTGCAAATCCAATTTGCTAGGGTTATGCGTGAAAGTCAACTAGATGAAAGACAATGGATCAAAGGGTATATATCAGTTGAATGACATAGATGAGAAAAGGATGGATGCCTTATATCGAATTCAAGGTTATCAACAGTGTCTTGCTACACATTTCAACAAAAAGGTGATCGACAGAGGGTTAGAAGAAGAAAACTTGGTCTTGAAGGAAATCATAGCTCCATTTTATGATCTAAGAGAAAATTTTCAACCTAACTGGGTTGGTCCATACATACTCAAGAAGATCTTGTTTGGCAGAGGAGTCATACTCATGGACCTAGATAGGAATGAATTCTTAAACCCATGCAACCTAGATCAGCTTAAAATATATTTTGTGTAATGTAATGAGTTATATAAATAGAACTACGAGAACCTGATTCTCCAAAAAAAAAAAAGAATTAAATTATAAAAATGTAAACGGAGATACATAGGCAACCCACCTTGGGTATGGTCCAAGCATAATAAAACATCATTTTTTGTACCAAAGTTAATTGACTCTCACTCGCTAAGTTGAAAATCTATAAGGGCGGCTAGGCAAAAATTAGAGTATCTCAGTGAGTCAAAAATTTGAAAGGGCGGCTCGGACAAAAATTAGAGCAATAAAAGAAAAAGAAAAAAAAAATAGAGCAATACAAGAAAAGGAAAAAAGAAAAAGAAAAAGAAAGAAAAAAAAAAGTCTCATTTTGACTATTTTATCTGGAAAAGTCATCATCCCATTTATCATGGACTCCTGTCTTGTCTCATTACAAATCATGCAAGTCAAATTATTGTCTCATCCATTCCATTCAAAAGTCAGTGTCATAAATCAAAAATTAACTCTAATCTTGTCTTATTCAAATCATAAAGTCCAATCCAGAGTTAAAAATATCCAAGTCAAAATAAGAAATCCTAGCAAAAAGCAAAAATCCTAACTACAGGTCATCCTCCTCTTAGGATGGATATCCCTGTCATCATCTGAGTCATTTGAGTCATCATCAGCTGGTCTCTTGCCAAATGATTTATCATAAGCCCTATCCGCAGTCATCATCTCTACACCTCTAGTGTCAACAGTCTCCTTGTCCGTCTCTATCATCTATGTCACTCTACCAACTGATGTCTCTATAGTATTCATAGCTCTGTCATCCGTCTCCATCCCTGCCTCTAGCTCCTTTATCAAGGTGGATTGCCTAATCTTCTCAGTAGAGCAAATCGAGATAATGAACCAAGCATTATACCCCTCCAACTTGTCTGATAAACCAGTCGATCTAACAAAACGCATAGATCTCCTCCATCCATTCATTATGGCTTGAGCCATAGCAGCATTTATCACAAATATAGGGAAAATAACTTCATCTAACCCTGTGACTGACCCATCTGCCTAAAAATTCGGGTACTCTGATAGAAGGTGGTCAGCCCCATGCCTATTAAATACACTATCCTACAGCCAAAGCTCATTGTCATCAAAGAACCAATCTCATACCAAGGACAATACCATAAAATAATGTTTGGATCCAATTCCAACAGCCAAACAGACCACTCTCTAAGTCAAAGTAGATCAGGGTCTGGCGCATGTGGTACTTAGTAGCCGAATAAGGTAACCTATTTGGAAGACCAACTACCTGGAGATAATTCTTTAACCAAACCTAAGTCATCCCAAAACAAAGTTAGAAACCAGAGAGGTTCAAATAGAAAAGAACCAAAGGAAAAGAGGAAAAGTTATACCTGGAGAATAACTAGGTTTATATACCAAAATCCCTGCACTCTATAGTTAGCATCCAAACTCAGAAGGGTCTCAGCCAAAATCAGACTTGCTATAGTGCACCCATGCTCCATCTAAGACACAAGTTCCACTATCTCAATATCTCCCCAGCCAGGAGCACTGGAAAACAAACATCCAGCAGTCAGACAGAAAACCAAAGCAAACATCCTAAACTTCTGCCTTTTGGGATTTTCAAGGTTTTAAAACTTGGTAATCACTGCAGTGAGGTCAATTCTATCTCTGTAAACCATAAAACTAGCTAGATCATATCTCAAACCAAGCAATTTCCTAAAATATAGGAAATGTCCAACCCTAGACTCCGAAATAGTCCAAGCATCATACAGGTTGTTGCCCAGCATAGCACTGAACTCCTTAAAGGTGGGGCACATCTCTTCCATACTAGCTCTAAATTGGAATATATAGTCAACAGGATCCCAAAAGTTCACATAGGCATCTAGAAAGTCTCAAAGCAGAACTGATCCCATACCTACCTAAATTCATCCGGTCAACCTTATCCAATTTCTTAGTCCATAAGAACATGTAGTGACTGAAGTAAGGTTCCATTGGGAAACAATATTAAACTAAAAAAAGAGAGAGAGAGAGAATTCAAAGAAAAAGGTTGAAAAGCATAAGGTTCCATTGGGAAACAATATTAAACTAAAAAAAAAAGAGAGAGAGAGAATTCAAAGAAAAAGTTTGAAAAGCAAAAAGACAGCTCAAATATGATTTTTCATAGGGCAAAAAAGGCTATATATAGACAAAAAAAAACTAATCTAGAATGGACTAAGCGTTGGTGGCAGCCTCTTTTGGAGCTGGCAAAAGTACCATGCCTAGTTGGCAGTACTGCCAGCTCCTCAAACTGCCCTTGGAGATAGTAGCTTCCCATGATTGCGGTAGCTCCTCTTCAGTCAAATGGTAGGTCCTCTTCTTCTTGTTGGTAGCTCTGTTTTCTTGAGTTTTAAACCATAAGAGCCATAACAAAATTCTTGGGGCATTTTAGGACATACATTGCATAAACTTTTAAGCATGACCTTACATCAAAATTGCATAAATTTTGCACAATGATAAAAAAAAAAAAATCAAGTTGCATAAAAATCCATTTCAAATAGAGGGCGCATAGCCATCATATCAGGCATAATCTATCATTCATAAGAACATAAGCATCATGTACAATTCAGAAAAGTTCAAAAAACAGAAGCAATATCAAAATCTCAGCCTCGCCTCCTCTAGTTATGAGGTTCCTCTTGTTGACGGGCTCGCCTATCAACCTTCATCTGAGCCTGTATGGAGCTGATAGCCATCTCCATTCGGTGTCCCATCCGATAAGTCCGCCGAATATATTCAGTTGGAATCTACATTGATGCAAGGAACAATATAAGCAACAAAAATTACAAAAAGATCATTTCCAAAGGTAAACAAAAGACATGCACCATAATGTTCTCAGGGAAGTCTAGGGAAAGAGGATGAATTGTATCCGGAATATGATAAGTCTTCATCTAACCATCACCTCTCATAAAAAGAATCTCCCCAGTAATCTCCAAAAAAGGGTTGAAGGCAACCTCCTCTTTGTTTCCCGAACTGAAACTCAGATCTCCTAGAGGAGCCATAATAGATGCTTCTGTACTAGGAATGCTAGGCTGAGCAAAAGGACCAGTAGAATGAGCAGTAAGTCCACATAGATCCCCAACACGACCTATCAGTCGAGTCTGGCAGAACTCTATGTAAGGAATCTCGAGCTCAAGAAACAGAAACATGAGTGAACCAGAATAGGACTCCTCTGAAGCATGGATGTCAAAATCCCACCTCATATCAACTGAAGGATGCTTAGGGGTAGCCCACTCTCTCATTGTCTGAACTTTGACTCTCTCCCCTAGGAAATATAATCTGTAGAACGGAGAGTGAAGTAGCACCCGAGAAAATGACATAAGATAGCAGTTATATAAAATAGCCGGCATCATCTCAATCCTGATCGCAAAAGGGGTCATCCTCCTCTGCACAAGCAAGTCATGATCTAAACCTCATGCCAGAATTGAAAGAAGGTAAAAACAAAAAATACCTGGGAAGGACACAGACTACTGAAGAATGCCCTGACAGTGCAAAAGTCACATCTGGGTTGTCTTGTCCTGCGTTCCTTATTACACCTCACACCAGTAGGGAACACATCCAGTCGAGGAGCATCCAACGTAGGAGCAACAGTGGAAAAATACTTATAAGCCCAGAGCTAAAGAGTTGTAAGATAATCATAACAAATAGACAGTTAGACAAGTAGACAATCAAATGATCAGACAAATAGACAGTCAGACAAGTAGATAAACAAACAGTCATAACAAGCACAAATTAGATATAGGCACAAAGCAGAAATGAACCTCCCAAATAAGGAATGTCCCCCTAAAGGAAGTGATTGCTCCACAAGATATATCAGTCATCTCCCTGTATATGGTGCTCAGAACAGCTCCAACCCAATCATATGACTCAATATGTGACAAATCCAGTAAGCTAGGAAGAATATTTAGATCCACGGTATCCCAACGGGTATGAGCAAAGGTGCAACCTACTAATATTATCATCATGAGGTGAGCAATAGTCTCAACTGTTGGAAACTCCTCACTGAAAGGCTTTATGTCTCATAAATGAGCCTACAGCCAAATGCGCGTGACAGTACTCTGAGTACGGGGAGGATCATGCCTATCAATCTCACCATATCCTCTAAAGAAAAATAAAACTCACCAATCAAGGAAAGTCTCAAGTGGGCGTCATCCAAATCTCAGTCTGAATAGCATACATAGATCTACGGAAGTCACAGTCAGCTCACCATATGAAAAATGGAAGGTGTTGGTAATATCCCAACACTGCTCAGCCAATGCCTTGATCAAGGCAATGTTACTCTCAATAGGGAGTCTAAGTCCCAGAAATGACATAAATCCAGTCGATGCAACAGATCCCTCAATACACCAGTGCCTATACTCTTCGTTATATAGGCAAGGATAGATCTACCCCTTCTACTCCTAATGGTCAGGTGCTAAAAGCAGAAAATAGCAAAACGAAGCAAATAAATAAAAGACGCACAACACAAAAATGAAGAAGACGCAGAAGAAAGAAGAAAAATACCTTTATCATGCCATCCCAAGAGATGTGCTCCTCAGGCTCTTGCAGCAAATTCTTAGGATTTTCATTCTCCAGTGGAGCCTCGTGGCTTCGGTAGCCCCTAGCTGGAGCATAATCACTTCGGAATCCATAAAGAAAAGTTGAGAGGAAATCTAGAGAGAGAAGCAAAAAGAAGAAGATGAAGAGAATGGAAGGGTGAATATCTTTTTATGCCTCTTCCCTTTTGAGAATCTCCATAAATACCATCATGTTCTTTCGTAGCTCAGAAAAGTCTGGAATTGCGATATCAGATCCATCTTAACTCATAATGCAACGCCATTAGTGCCATTAGAACCATATGATTTTTCTTCATGTTTAGAGCTATCATTTTGCCAAATCAGACAAGGGACACTCTTATAATTTGGAAAATACCATAAACAAAAAAAAAACTCAAAATTATCAAAATAGACTGACACACCAATAGACACTCCAGAGTTTAAGCAGAATGCACAAATCTCATTTCAAGTAGACAAAAACTCATTTGGTTCACTACCATCACCTTTACCCTTCAAACTTGGGTAAAAGCGATGGGGGGCAGCTGTGAACACATGATTTTGCACTTAAGCATACTCGGGTCATGCCAGACTGATTTGCAATCGACCGAAAATCAAAGTCAACTTTGAATACAAACAAATCAGACTGTGCCAGGCTGATAGATGTCAACTAGAGGTCAAACCACTATGAATCAGGTGAATTAGACCAGTTAGACATTAAGACGAACTTAGTTGCACCTGGGCTAGGGCTTGGCGGCAGGGCCAAGCCTAGCTGGCAACGCTGCCAGTGGCACAAGCAACCTTGGGCGGTGCCACCACCCAGGTAAGCCCCTGCCACCATCCTTACTTCTAGATGCCACCAACCTTCTTCTCTATTCCTGCTAAGCTTCAGCACAAGTGCCACTAAGTCCATAACATGAACCCACATCATATTCCAGTCTGATTTTCCTTTAGACTTTTCCTATAAATACAAAGCAAAATTTCACTTCAAAGGACACCAACATAGACTCTCATTGAGTACCAGAATAACTAAGTTGAATTTTCCTTAGTTGGCTCTCCTTTCTCCCTTTGTTCAACATTCTCTATTAAAAGTGGTTCACTTCTCTTTGATTTTGAACTGATTTCTCCAACTCTCTTTAAGTAGGAGGAATAGAAGACTTAGATCGATCTCTCCTTAAGTTAATCTATAAGCAATCAAATCGAAGCATGCCATAGTGCCGCTAAAATCAATTTGAAGCACTCCGTAGTGTTAATCTTATTTATCCAAAGTGGAACTCTTATCTGGGAGAACCCTAAGAAGTCGTCCTCCTCAAACCAAGGTATCATGTTCGTACCTTAAATTAAAAGAACCACAATATTAATCTTTTCTTGAAATCGAATCAAACCCCATTCGCAAGAAGGAAGAACTGCGTGGGTTTTGATTCTCATTCAATAGGATACCCATGCAAGCTATTTCATAGCTTCAAATCCAAAAATACCAAAAACACTCCTTTTTTATAAATTAATTTGTTTCAATATTATTTTGGGGAATGTGTGGTTAACCTAAAATTCTTATTGAGGGCTAGAGTTAATATTCCCTGTTATTGGATTTTTGATGTAAATTGAACCTTTTACTTTATGTTCCTTATTTTAATGTTATATATATATATATATATATATATATATATATATATATATATATATATATATATATATATATATTATATATAATGTTCTATAAAAAAATTGTATAAAAGACATAATATCAA
>CANXYC010544772.1:0-12783 GCA_948193065.1 Aleurites moluccanus | reverse complement strand
GTAATGTAATAGAAAATACATAGAATAGCTCCATGGTACTGTATATAGACTTTGGCATGTAGATAATAATAAGTTTGCATATTTATATTTATAATATTGATTATAATTGATGTTTGATGTATTTATATATGATTGAGATGTGTGTTGTGTACATGGATTTTGAGATTGTTGATGGAGATCCAGAGAGATTTGTAGTTGAGATTGATTGTGGAAATGGTATTATAGAAATGTTTTATGTTTGATTTGATTTTTGGGCATAGTCCTATCTTAGGGGAAATGCTGTCGAATTTTCCTTAGCATTTTTATATTTATTTAAGTTGTATTTGTTTGTTACATGCCATATAGAGAGTCTATTGGATTCTACGTGGTACTGGTCGCATATGCATCACCCGTACCCTAGGACCATTATGACTTCTGAGATAGGTTGTGACAGGTAGTCTCCTAACAACCTTCTCTATCTGCTTTAAAAAGTCAATAGGCTCCTCACCTCTGTCACCCTGAAACTCAGGCAAATTTAGCTTTAGAAAATTAAACATGGTAACTACGCCCTCATCAATAACTCAGTGGCCTCCCTATACTGCAGGCATGTTAGGAACAACTGTTGGCTACACATGAGCTGGAACAGGAATAGTTGGTGGAACAGCTAGTGCAACAGGAGGTGGTACTGCTGCAGGTGCAGGTGGAGGCATATTCTATCTTTCCTACCTCATTTTCTGTATTTGCCGACATAAATCCATCATCCCCTGCATTATCTCAATCCTCTAGGGGTCATCAATAACTCTAGTCTCCTCTGTCCTCAGTCGGGATCTAGGAGGGTCCTCTATTATCTCTCAGACTAGAGACTCATTAGAGGCTACCTTTGCCTCTTTGGTATCCTCTCTATCTCTGTCATCTGTAGTATGGTCCCTTTGTCTGTCAGACATCTTTGTCACTACAGAAAATAAAAACAACAATTTCAGAATGATACAGAAATGCAAAACATACTAATATACTTGATGAATACAACAAATGACGGAACATGAATTCCTATGCTCCATGGTTTACTTAAGTCTATTACTCTGTCAAATCATCATGTGAAATAATATAGGTATAGAATAAATCAATGGATATCAATAAATAGCAATTATCTCATCAATAACAATAGCTCTCGAATTAATTAAACGATACTATAATTTAACAATGTATAAGCAATGGAAGGTACATAAATAATAGCAATAGATATAACAATTAACATTAGGTTGGAACACAAGATGGTCATCCAAAGTCAAATGGTTGGTATAATTGGCTAGTCAATGTCGCTGGCGACAATGGCATTCAAATGGTAGGCCTGTGGATGAAACAAGTGATAGGCCTATGACAAATAAACTAGGCATTTCAACAAATACTTGGTGTGTAACATTGAACAGGCCATTAGGTTAAGTTTTGGTGCATATTGACATTGCCCAAATTACCAACAACAAGCTTACAAACAAGGCTATACAATGGGCATTAAATATCCAACAAATAGCATCATTCAAAGGATCAAAAAGGCATGTGAACTAAGAAGAAAACCAAGCAAAATACAAAGGAATGAATAGTGATACATGGTTCGGAAATATGAGGAAATGGAGGAGGTTTCCAATCATCAATTCAAGACTTTAGGCATGTTAAATGATGCATATTAAACTCACCTCACACTTCTAATTAGCTAGAAAAATTCATTTTCCACCATAAGTATAAAAAAAGGCAAATTGCACAATCTTCCAATTCTTGATTTTCTACACAAAACCATTCATCAAATAAGCTTCCATTAGCCTCCAATTAACATAATCTAAGCTAATTAGACATTAAACATCATCAATTTAAAGTTTGGTAGAAGACAACTTCAATTAGGGTTTGGAAAATTAGGGATTTTCTACCAAATACATCAATTGATGCAATTAAGCACTAAACCCATCTAAATCATTGTCTAACACACCTAAATCATCTATTTAATAAAAGAAATCACTTTGTTACCTTTATTTGATGATCTAGCTGAAAGCTCCTTTGAATGATTCCTTGATTTTCTTTGAGTTTCTAAGAGAAATTTTGATGGGAATAAGAGAAACAAGGTTGAATTTGGTGTTTTCCTTAAGTTTTTCTTAAGAACAAGCTTGAAAAATGGTGGGGAAGGAAAAGGAAATGGTTCGGCCACCTTGAGAGGAGAAGAAAAAGATGGCCAAAAAAATCCTAAGTGTTGCTTATATAGTAGAAAAAATGGGCAAATTATGTTTTAGTCCTTAAGCTTTCCAATAATTGGATTTTGACCCCACAAGCTTCTGTAATTAATTTTGCCAATTTTATTGAGAATCAAGTTTCAAAGTGGGGAATGAAATAGCTTATTTTTATCTGTAGTTTATCATTATATAGGATTCAAAGTCATTCTAGGTCATGGACAATGGGTTTCCCAAAATATCCCTGAAATTTCACTTATTTATGGTTTTGCCATTATGTTGATTTTCCAACATATTTAATACTTTTCCACACTTTCTTCATAAAATTAGCTATGTATAGCTAGCTGTGGTTCTTGGAGAGCCTATTGTACATGGAGCCCACCGAGTTATTAATGTGGGTAGAGTTTCTATGTTTAGCTTTCTGAAGCTAAATCTGCCAGAGTTCATAGGTGATAGAGGTGATGAGCCTAATGATTTTCTCGAGTAGGTTGAGAAGGTAGTTAGGAGACTACCTTATTCTGATATCAGGGCAGTGGAGCTAATGGGTTTATTGCTATAGGGGAAATCCTGGATATAGTTTTCTCGTAGGATGGAGCCCAGATTGGATGACGATCATCCTTCTATTTAGGCTGAGTTTAGACAAGGAATGATTGATGAGTTCCTGATAGAAGGGGTAAAGACCAGGAACTTGATCCAGTTTGAACAACTTGAGTAGGGTATCAGATTAGTTGAGGAATATGCTGAGGAGTTTATCCGACTGAGAAGGTATGCTACACAGATTGCTCCTACTGAGGCAGATTTGGTTACCAAGTTCAGGAGGGGTTTGCATGCCTCATTGCATAATGCCCTTCTGGCTACAGAGTTCACATCTCTGACTACCATCATTGGTAAAGCTAATCAGATGGAAGAGAAATACAAGTTAGAGAGAGAAGAGGGATCATAAGAGGAAGGGAGGACTTGGATCACAGAGTAGGAGGGGGGAGAGCAGCTCCTATCCTAGACAGATTGAGCCAGTACCCAGGTTTGATTAGAGACCTCCGTCTGGCAGTCAGAGGAGGAGGACACAAAGTAGGGGACCTCTAGTGTAGTCTGCACCTTCCTATTCTTAGGGTTCCTCTAGACCTGCTACACAGATGCCCATTGTGCCTACTTGTAGTTTTTGTGGTAGAAGGCACGGAGGGGAGTGTCGATGACAGTCAGGTGCTTGCCTGAAATATGGGCAACATGGTCATTTTATTAGCAGCTATCCCTTGTGGGGTGATCAGCAGCCATCTGCTACAGTTTCTTAGCCTACTATTCAGATGAGTCAGAATGTTGCCAGAGAGGCTCCTGGTAGGGGCAGAGGCAGAGGACAGGCCTTGAGCAGCAGTTAGGCCCCAGTAGGCAGAGGCCGGGGCGAGTTTTTACAATGAACGCTCAGGAGGCATAGGGATCTGGCAATGTGGTCATAGGTACTATTTTGATACAAAATGAGATTGCTGATGCTTTATTTGACTCTGGTGCTACACATTCATTTGTTTCATCTCATTTTGCACCTAAGTTAAATAAAGATAGACAAATATTGAATGTGCCTCTAGTGATAGCTACTCATATGGGAGAGAGTGTAGAAGTGGATTATTATTATCCTGCTTGTGTGATTGAAATAGATGATAACATTTTGTGTACTGATTTGATTGAACTGCCTGTGTTAGAGCTTGATGTGATCTTTGGTATGGATTGGCTAACGACACATCGAGCAGTTATTGATTGTTATAGAAAGAAGGTTAAATTCCAGCCTGCGAGGCAGCCTGAATTTGAATTCCTGATTGATCAACGGGAGTTTGGAATCAGTTTTATTTTTGCTATCCAAGCTAGAAGGATGATAGGGAAAGGTTATTCAGCATACCTTGCTCATATGATTGATGTGCAAAAGATTTCTATAGATATTGATCAGATACTAGTGGTTCGGGAATTCTTTGATGTCTTCCTTGAAGAATTGCCAGGATTACCCCCCCAGATAGGGAGATAGAATTTGAGATTGAGGTGTATTTAGGCACCGATCTGATATCCATTCCTCCGTATAGAATGACACCAGCAGAATTGAAAGAATTAAAGGTGCAATTGCAGGAGTTATTGGATAAAGGATTTATTAGGCCGAATAGTTCTCCATGGAGTGCTCTAGTATTATTTGTGAAAAATAAGGATGGCTCTCTGAGAAAGTGTATTGATTATAGGCAGCTGAACAAGATGACAGTGAAGAATAAATATCCGTTGCTATGGATTGATGATCTATTTGATCGGTTGCAGGATGCCAATCATGTCTCTAAGATTGATTTGAGATCTGGGTATCACCAATTGAGAATCAAGAAAGGTAATGTACCTAAGACTACTTTCAGAACTCGGTATGGACATTATGAGTTTCTAGTGTTTCCATTCGGGTTGACTAATGCATATACTGCATTTATGGATCTGATGAACAGGGTGTTCAGGCCATTCTTGGATAAGTTTGTCATAGTGTTTATTAATGACATTCTTATCTATTCCAGGAGTGAGGAGGAGCACTCAGAGCATCTGAGGATTATGCTGAGACACTTCGAGAGCATCAGTTGTATTCTAAGTTTTCTAAATGCCATTTCTGGCTAACATAAGCGTGTTTCCTTGGTCACATGATTTGTAAGGATGGTATTATTGTAGATCCTCAGAAGGTTAAAGCAATTGCAAATTGGCCTCAGCCTTTTAGTGTTTCAGAGATCCGTAGATTCCTTGGTATGGCAGGATACTACAGGAGATTTGTGAAGGATTTCTCTAGAATTGCTGCTCCATTGACTAAGTTAACTCTGAAGCAAGAGAGATATCTGTGGACATATAAGTATGAGAGCAGTTTTAGACTTTGAAATCTTGCCTCGCTAGTGCTCCAGTATTAGTATTGCCATCAGAGGATGAGAAGTTTACAGTGTATTGTGATGTTTCTCGAATTTGATTGGGGTGTGTTTTGATGCAGCTTCAGAGAGTGATTGCTTATACTTCTCGATAGTTAAAGAAGCATGAGGCAAACTATTCGACACATGACTTAGAGATGGCAGCAATAGTATTTGCACTGAAGATCTAGAGGCATTATTTGTATGGGTCTAAATGCGAGATATATACTGATCATAAGAGTTTGCAGTATATACTTCAGCATAAGGATCTGAATCTCTGACAGCACAGATGGGTTGAATTGCTTAAGGATTATGATTGTGAGATCCTTTACCATTCGGGAAAAGCTAATATAGTAGCTGATGCACTGAGCCAGAAGTCTATGGGCAGTCTAGCTCACATCTCGGTTGTCAGGAGACCTTTGATCCGTGAGATGAAAGAGTTAGTTGTTATGGGTATAAAGTTGGATTTGGGATCCCTGGATCTAAACCAAGCTCTAATAACCCAATTTCAGGTTAAGCCACTATTGATTGATGATATTAAGGTGGCATAGGATAGGGATCCATATCTATTGAAGCTGAAAGGTGATGTTTTGAATGGTAAGGCAACAGAGTTCACAGTAGAGAATGATGTATTGAAATGTGGGAAATGGATATGTGTACCTGATATTGATGACCTACGACATCAGATTATGAGAGAGGTTCACTATACATCATATAGTGTACATCCTGGAATTACCAAGATGTACCATGATCTGAGAGATGTGTATTGGTGGTTTGGTATGAAAAGAGATGTGGCTCGATTTGTTTCTACATGTTTAGCCTGTCAGCATGTTAAGTTTGAGCATCAGAAGTAGTCTGGCTTGCTTCAGGAGATTAAGTTGCCAGAGTGGAAATGGGAGCAGATCACTATAGATTTTATAGTCGGTTTACCGAGGATTACACAGGGTTATGACTCCATATGGGTTATTGTAGATCGATTGACAAAGTCTGCTTATTTCTTAAAAGTGAAGACTACTTACTCTGTAGCTCAGTATGCATAGTTGTATGTGGAAAAGATTGTGCGGCTTCATGAAGTGCCAGTGATGATCATATCGGATAGGGGTACATAGTTTACCTATAGATTTTAGCAGAAGTTTCAGGAAGCTATGGGTACCCAGTTAAGGTTCAGTACAACTTTCCATCCACAGATCGATGGACAGTCAGAGAGGACTATCCAGACTTTGGAGGATATGTTAAGATTATGTGTTTTGGATTTTAAAGGTAACTGGGATCAGTATTTGCCACTGATTGAATTTTCCTACAACAACGATTATCGTTCTTCTATTGAAATGGCTCCATATGAAGCATTGTATGATAGGAAATGTAGATCCCCAGTGTGTTGGGTGGAACCAGGAGAGAAACATATAGAAGGACCATAATTGATAAAGGAAACAGTGGAAAATGTGCTTATCATTAGAGATCAGATGAAGACCGCTTTCAGCAGATAGAAGAGTTATACTGATCCAAAGCGGAAGGATGTGCATTTTGCAATTGGTGACCATGTCTTTCTTAAAATCTCACCAATGAGAGGTATTATGAGATTTGGAAAGAAAAGAAGCTGTCACCAAGATTTGTAGGCCCATTTGAGACTTGATAAGATTGGCAATGTGGCTTACAGATTGGCTCTTCCACCAAATTTGAGCCATGTTCATCCCGTGTTCCATATTTCTATGTTAAGAAAGTATATATCTAATCCATCGCATGTATTGGAGATACAGGATATTGGGGTTAATGAAGACTTATCATTTGAGGAGTACTAGTGGAAATTATGGATAAACAAGTCAGGCAACTGAGGAACAAAGAAATCTCAATGATTAAAGTGCTATGGAGGAATCAGTTGATGGAAGAGTGCACATGGGAAAGCGATCAGGATATAAAAGACAAGTAGCCATTCTTGTTCCATCATTGAGGTATGTATGTATGTATTTATAAATTTTAAATTCGAGGACGAATTTTTTTTGAAGGAGGCCTATAAAAGCATAACATATTTTTATGAATAAAGTTCTCAGTATGTGGTTTGAAATTATCGAAATGACTAAAAATAATTTTGAAAACTCAGTTAGAGCGAAAATGAAAAACTGTTTTGGAAAATGTCGGTATCGATATTGTTGCCGCAAAAATAGCAGTTTGGTCAACGGATGAATTTCTGATTCTAATTAAGGGGTAAATGATTATGTATATGCATGTGTAAATACAGTAAAAAGAAAGAGGTGAAAAATATTTAAGAACATTGAAATAGTAAGCAATGGTAAAACCGTAAATAAAGAAAATTTTAGGGGTATAGTGGAATTTAGACTGTCTGAGTTTCAGAATGGCTCTGAAATTATTTTTATTATAAAATATTAATAAAAATAAGATGTTTGAATATTCATTTTGAAATCTAAATCCCAACGAAATTGTCAAAATAAATTATCTAAGCAAAATATGGCAAAAGCACAATTTAAGGAAAGTTAAAGGAACAAAAGAAAATTTGCCAAACTTATAAATTTTTTAGCCATTTTCCTTCTCTTCTTGTCTAAATATTGTTCATCCATTCGGTCGCCTCTGGCATCTCCCGCACCCTAGGACCGTCGCATTTCGGAAACGGGTCGTGACAAGTAGCCGTGACCACATTGCCAGATCTATGTGCCTCCTGAGTGTTCACAGTAAAAACTCATCCCTGGCCTCTGCCTGCTAGGGCCTGAATGCTGCTCGATGCCTATCCTCTGCCTCTCCCCTACTAGGAGCCTCTCTGGCAACATTCTGACTCATCTGAATAGTAGTCTGAGAAACTCTAGCACATGGCTGCTGATCACCCGATAAAGGGACATCTATTAATAAAATGACCATGTTGCCTGCATTTCAGGCAAGCACCTGACTGTCGTCGACACTCCCCTCCGTGCCTTCTACCACAAAAATCACAAGTAGGCACATTGGGCATCTGTGTAGCACGTCTAAAAGAACCCTGAAAATAAATAGGTGTAGACTGTACTAGAGGTCCCCTACTCTGTGTCCTCCTCTTCTGACTGCTAGACGGAGGTCTCTAATCAAACCTGGGTACTGACTCAATCTGTCTAGGCTGGGAGTTGCTCACCCCCCTCATACTCTGTGATCTGGGTCCTCCCTTCCTCTTCTGATCCCTCTTCTCTCTCTCTGACTTGTATTTCTCTTCCATTTGATTAGCCTTGTCAATAATGGTAGTCAGAGATATGAACTCTGTAGCCAGTAGGGCATTATGCAATGGGGCATGCAAACCCCTCTTGAACCTGAAAATCAAATCTTTCTCAGTAGGAGCAATCTGGGTAGCATATCTGCTCAATCTAATAAACTCCTCGGCATAATCCTCAACTGACCTACTGCCCTGCTCAAACTACTCAAGTTGTATCAAATTCCTAGTCTTCACCCCTTCTATCAGGAACTCATCAATCAGTCCCTGTCTGAACTCAGCCCAAGTAGGAGGATGATCACCATACAATCTGACTCCTTCCATTGAGAAAATCATGTCCAGGCTTTCCCCTTCATTAATAAACCAACCAACTCAACTGCTCTAATATCAAAACAAGGTAGTCTCCTAACTACCTTCTCAACCTGCTTAAGAAAATCATTTGGCTTATCGCCTCTATCACCTCTGAACTCTGGCAGGTTTAGCTTCAGAAATCTAAACATAGAAACTCTGCCCTCCTCAATAACTCGGCGGGCTCCCTGTACAATAGGCTCTCTAAGAACCATAACTGGCTGTACAGGAGTTGGAGCAACAGGTACTGCAGTAGGTGCAACAGGGGGTAGCACTTCTGTTGGTGCTGGAGGTCGAGGTATATTCTGTCATTCCCGCCTCAAATCTGCTAGTTCCTTATACAAATCCATCATTCCCCTCATCATCTCTATCCTCCAGGGGTCATTACTCCTTTCTATCTCCTCTTTAGTCCATCGGGATCTGGACGGTCCCTCTGTAACAGAAAATTCTCTGACTAGGGACTTATTAGAGGCTACCTCTGCCTCTCTGGTATCCTTATCTCTGTCATCAAACATCTCTGTAAACTATCAAAAAATAGAACAATATACTCAGCATATTACAGAAATGCAGAATACTCATACATACTTAACGAATACAATAAAAGACGATACGAGAATTCCTATGCTCCATGGTTCACTTAACTCTACCCATATTGTACTTAGTTACTATTCCTCTATAACTTATACTCTGATATCTGTAATCCAGAGATCTGATATCTTTAACCTATGCTCTGATACCACCTCTGTCACAACTCGTTTCTGAAGCACGATGGTCCTAGGGTGCAGGAGATGCCAGAGGCGACCAACACCCGTAGAACCTATCATCACATCTATACAATCACATATTATACATAACAATCTATAGGCATATACTCACATAAGCACTATTCATTCTGTTACTTTGTAATTACCATCATCATAAACACATACACATTATACTCTAAAATATCTCATACACTTATATATACAATCTGTCTATACCGTTATATAATACCCATGGAGCATCTAGTACACATATAAAAGATACAGTGTTTAAATTAATTACATTGTCTTTATCAAACTGCAGAATTCCTTGGAGGAACAAAAGCCAGGAATCTGCCTCCTACTTTATACCTGGAGATGAGAAACAGTGAGAGGGTGAGTATATATGATACTCAGTGAATATAATATGCATCGACCAATAAATAGGAATGGAATATCAATAAACAATAGGCAGATGAGATAAATAAATCAATATGCTCAAAAATCTCTGGATACATAATCAAGTACATAATATGGCTGAAAATCAACAATCATATCAATAAAAAATATATCACATGGATAAGACAAATATAGAGCCATGAAACGCATAAAATATATATGAAACACATATCAATCTCATATCAATAAACATAAGACAGATCAGGTCTTATGACTAGGACTGATAACCCTTCCTAGCTAGGGCATAACAATAATAAATTGTGCACAATGCTGACAATATATACTTACTACCCTGTCGGAGTGGCAGCTCTGTCAAATCACATTAGAATCAATAGAAACAAGAAACACATCAATAGATACCATTTCACAATAATGACATCATCAAATATCTATAAGTCATCATCAATCAATTCAATGAGCAATAGAATCAATAAAATAACAATAACAATTGATTATGTAATGATCAAAAGTTTAGCAACCAACAATGGGACAAAACATAAGTTGGTCATTTATGAACAAAAATTTGATGCAATTGGCATGCCATTGTCGCTGACGACGATGGCATTTAAATGGTTGGCCTATGGATTTTTGAGCTAGGCATTTTATCGAACACTTAGTGTGCAACAATGAAATGACATTTTGGTAAGGTTTTGGTGCAGCATTGACATTGCTCCAAATATCAACAACAACATATATTATAGACAATTCCATAGGCATTATAAACACAATAACAAACAACAGTAAATGGATCAAATTGGCTTAGGAAAACAAGCCAAAATGAAACAAAATCAAAGGCAATTTTGCCGTAATGTGGTTTGACCAAAATGGCCATTTTGGAGGTGAATTACAAACTTCAATTTAACACTTTAGGCATGTTATAAGATGCATAAAAGACTCACCTAACACTTCAAATAAGCTAGCAAAATTGGTTTGCCACCAATTCCTTCAATTTCCTCAAAGTAGGCAAAATATACAATTTTCCTCAATTGAATTTTCTACAACAAATTAACCATAAAATACTCATCAATTAACTTCCAATTAACACATTATACACTCAATTTACACATACTAATCCAATTTAACATATCCAATTCATACAACTTAAGTTTAGGGTTTGAAAATTGGGAAAAAATGCTATATGCATCAATTGATGCAATTAAACATATTACCCAATCTAACTAATATCTAATAACCTTAAATCAATCATAAAATCAAACAAAATATCATCTTACCTCAAATAATAAAATGGTGAAATCTCCAAGTCCATTGTTTCTTGAATTTTCTTGATTTTCAAGGTTGCAAATGGATGGAGGATGGAATATATGTGATTTGTGTCAAGTTTCTATGGTTTTTCCTTAACAAAATTGAAGAAAAATCAATGGAAAATGGAAGAGAAATTTTCGGACAAGAAGAGAGGAAGAAATGACCAAAAAATTTCTAAGGCAAGCTTATATAGTAAGTCACATTTAGCAAATTTCACTTTGGTCCTTAAATTTTCCTCAAATTGTGTTTTTTCCACATTTCCTTCTATAATTTATTCTGACGATTCCATTGGGATTTAGATTTCAAAGTGAATATTCAAACATCTTATTTTTATTTATACTTTCTAAATAAAATAGTTTCAGAGCCAGTCTGAAACTCAGACTATCGAAATTCCACTATACTCCTAAAGTTTCATTTATTTATGGTTTTGCCATCGCTTATTATTTCAGTGTTTCTAAATATTTTTCACCCCTTTCTTTTTACTATATTTACACATACATATACATAATCATTTAACCCTTAGTTAGAATCAGAAATTCATCTGTCGACCGGACTGCTATTTTTGCGGCAGCGATATCGACACTGACATTTTCCAGAAAAGTATTTTGTTTTCGCTCTAACTGAATTTCTAAAATTATCTTTAGTCATTTCGATGATTTCAAACTATATACCGAGAACTTTAATCATAAAATCATGGTAAACTTTTTTAAGGTATTACATCTATAGCAGTGTAATTATTTATAAACACTGTATTTTTGTATGTTCATGATCTAGCTGCTCCATGGGTTATATGTGGTATAGTTAGTTTATGAACATATATGTATGGCATATTATGGAGTATAATTAATGATATGACATGATATGATGAATGTTACAGCCAATTGCAGTATAATTTACAGACAGTTTACAAATTGACAAAATGAATAGTAATTAGGTAATTGATTAATTAATTGATGGAAATTAGTAATTTCATGTGATACTAGGTTCTACTGGTGTCGGTTGCCTTTGGTGTTAGTGTAGGTGCTCTAAAGACAATCATTGTAATGATGTTTTTAGAAATATATTAATAAAAAGACATTATTTATTAATCAATACTTATTATTGTTTAGAGTAATATTGTATATGTCACACCCCAACTCCAGTGGTGCAACGATCCTAGGGCAAGAGTAGGCTTAAGGCCACCATAAACCCATAGAACTCACATATCATGAATCTCATACACAATTATATCAATTATAAATATCATATAATATCATACAGTGATCATTTCTATAAATTCCATTAAACATCAAGCAGATCTTTAGCATTACCATTTCATAGCTTTCTCTTGTTCCTTACTGATCAAAAGATGCATCTCACATCATTAAGGAATAAGAGTACCCAAAAGGTAACAATTCATACATTAACCACTATCATCCTCAAATGACTAACTACGGAGCTCTAGAGTACACTCCCAATACATATTGAGTCATAATACCATTTAATGAATATACATAATCATATTTCAAAATAATTACAATGTAGGCTTCTTGGAAGAAAGAGTCAGGAAGCTTGATCTCCTCTATTAGCTCCCTCACGAGCTATGCTATCACCTGAAATCTACAGAAGAGGAGTGAGTCTTCAACTCAATAAGATATGAACATCATAAATTAAGAATCTGAATATCAAATCATAATCATGTACAAATGCTTGGTTATAAC
>CANXYC010544757.1:0-16462 GCA_948193065.1 Aleurites moluccanus | reverse complement strand
GACAAGTCTAGCGGGGTGACCGTCAGCTCCCCACAAGGAAAGTGAAAGGTGTTGGCAGTATCCCACCATCGCTCAGCCAGAGCTTTGATCAAGGCCACATGGCTCTCAGGATTAGTTTTGACCTTCAGAAAGGACACAAATCCAGTGGGCTCTAGCAAGGGTCTCACCTGAGTCTCCTCAAACAAGGCACTAGCAAGGTAGGCTAAATTTGACCTAGCCCCCCTCTTCTTAAGCATGGTATTCTAAAAAGAAAGAATAATAAATAAAATGATGAAAAAAAAAGGGTACCTCAATTCTGCCATCCCAAGAAATGTGTTGCTCGGGTTCTTGCAGCAAGTTCTCCGGGTCGGGATTCTCCCGTAGGGCCTCGTAGCTATGGTGTCCCCGATTGCTACTTCCAAAAGCTGAAGCCATCAAGAGAAAGAAATGAGAAGCTTTAGAGAGAAAAGATGAAAAAAAGGAGTGAAAGGAATGAGGCACCTCAACCCTATTTATAGATTTTGAGAATCTCAGAAATGACCGTTATGTCCCCAGCTTGGCTAAAAAACAAGGAAACTTGTGCTTTTGGAGCAATTCAAGTCAGAATCAGGCACCTTCAATTTTGTTGGATCCGTAGGATTTTTCCCTATCCATAGAGATATTATTAGCCCAGATCGAACCTCGGGAGCATCTGTAAAATCAGAAAACAATAGAAATGAGAAAATGTCTGAAAAATGAAAAGTTGACCGGAGCTTGACAAATCATATTTGCATACCTCCGAGCACTGCAAGGCGCAGTCGGAACGCCTTATTTTGTTCCAAACAGACAGGAATGGCCCAGTTCACCTACATTGCGCCTGTCATTCAGAATAGACAGCCACGATGGGGGGTAGTTGTGAACACTCATTTTTTACACCCCTCGGACTCATGTCGACCTGAACAACATTCCCAGGAACTGAACCCACACTCAGACGGACCCGGAACGGCCCCGGAGCGTCGGCGGGCCACTGTTGCCACCCTCAGGCTTTGGCTGTGCCGCTAGAGGTGGGTGGCGGCGCCGCCATCCCCTCTGGGCGGCAGCCGCCAGCCCCAGAAAAGCCATGGGGTGGCGCCGCCCTCCCTCAGGGCCTGTGCCGCCCTATGCTGGTGGTGGTGGCGCCGCCCTCTCTGGTGGCCGCAGCAAGCTCCTTCCGACTTTTTGCGATTCCCACATCGAAAGTGCATGGGAATTGACCCCTGAAGCTCCTATTATAATTAGAGGACCTCCCCCCACCTTACAGACAACAACAACGAAGGAAAAGCAGCCCAAAACGAGCAAAAGGCAAGGAAAAAAGGCCAAGAAATCATTTTCATCACTAGATTTCGCCTTTTTTCCTCTCCAAGTGATATTTTCTTCTTCTTTAGCTCTCTTTCGATTTCAAAGAGTTGCTAATAGGGGCATATTGAGCCTCTTAGTTGAATTTTTCCTCGAAGCAAGGTCCCGACTCATCGCCTCGAGGCGCCATCTAATCCAAGGTGGAACCCCACTCCGGAAGAGCACTCCGCCCGCTAGCATCCCTCCAAGCGAGGGCCAAGGTATGTTTTCTAACTCGTTTTCTTTATTTTAGTAGAGCATTAAAATAAAGAACCTAACATGATAAATCGGTCATAAAATCAACCCTCCTTCGCGAGAAGGAAGAACTGCGTGGGTTTTGATTCCCATTCGACAGGATACGCAGGCAAGCTGTATAAAAGCTTCAAATCCAAAAAACGACAAAACCACCTCTTTCCTTTTAAATTATTTGCCTAACTTTATTTGATATATATTATTTGGGGAATGTGTAATCAACCTAGAACCCATAAGGGCTAGAGTTGATATCCCCTGTTTTCAAGGTATTTAAGATGTAATAATTAACTTTTAATCGCTTTCTTTTAATTGCTTTACTTGCTTATGATTATATTGTTCATATATTTAATTACTTGTTCATGCATCATATACAATTGTTCATGAAAATAATTTTAATCAAGGTTAAAATTGAAAGCCAAGTTCAACCAAAAACCTAGTCCCCCCGAATCCTCTTTGGTTTCAAAGATAAGTGCACTTTTTCCTTTGGGATAAAATTGGAGTCAAAATGGGTTTTTACCTTAAATTTTCCCAACAAAAATAACTTAAGGTGGCGACTTCAAAACATCAAAATCATTTTCGAATAAAAGGCGCTAAGCTTGTCTCCTCTGTGAGAAATTGCCCCTATATGAGCGCTCCGATGCCCCAAATGCCCTCTCCTCTTCCATTCGAAAAAGAGCGGGGCGGGCCCGGACGTGGCGGCGCTCGGGCAAGGCCTCACAACCATATAGCCTGGGCTCCATCCTTCTCAAAAAATAAGTCCAACCCTTCCCTTTTAGTAACAATCCAACTAGCTCTAAGCTCAGAACAAGGTAGTCCCCTAACTAACTTTTCTACCTCCTCCAGGAAATCCACTGAATCACTGCCTCTGTCGCCCCTGAACTCTGGTAGATTTAGCTTCAGAAAGATAAACATGGTTACACCACCCTCCTCAATAACTCTATGGCCTCCTTGTACAACAGGCTCCCCATGAACCCCTACTGGCTGCATAGGAGCCGATGCAACTGGTACTGCCTTTGGTGCCACAGGTGGGGGCACTGCTATTAGAACTGGTGGCGGTGGTACATTCTGACATTTTTGCCTCAAATTTGTTGAATCCCTGTGTAACTCCATCAATCCCCTCATCATCTCAACTCTCCAGGGATCATCTCCCCCTCTGTATCCCCTATAGTCCATCGGGATCTGGACGGATCCTCTAAAACTAAGAACTCTCTTACCAAAGACTCATTAGAGGCTACCTCTACCTCCCTGGTATCTCTGTCCCTATCGTCAGAGATCTTTGTAATCTATCAAAAAAATAGGAAATGCACTCAATATATCACAAAAATGCAAAATACAAATATACAACAGACGATAACAACAAAAGACGACACATAAAATCCTATGCTCCATGGTTTACTTTGGTGGAGAAATAGAAGATGAGTTTCGGCCAATAAGGAAAGAAGAAGAGAAAAATGACCAAAATATTTCTAAGGCATTCTTATATACTAAGTTAAAATGATAAATTACATTTAGGTCCTTAAACCATCTATTAATCATACTTTGACCCCATTTTCTTCCGTAATTTATTCTGATAATTCTGTTGAGAATTAGATCTTAAAGTGGGAACTGAAATAGCTTATTTTCATCTGTATTTTATTATAAAAATAGTTTCAGAGCCATTCTGAAACTCAGACAGTTAGTTTCCCACTATACCCTTAAAGTTTAACTTATTTACGATTTTGCCATTACTTAAATTTTCAGTGTTTCTAAATATTTTTCAACTTTTTCTTTTCACCAAAATTCCACACACACACACACATATATGATTATTTACCCCTGATCTGAATCAGAAATTCATCTGTCAACCGGACTGCTATTTCTCTAGGCAGTATAATTAATACCGACATTTTCCGAGACAATATCTCAAATTCATTCTTACTGTGTTTCAAAAATTATCCTTAGTTATTTCGGTATTCCCATACAAATAACTGATTATATAATTGTTCAATTATGGTTACATTTACATCTACACTTCCTTTCGTATAGAGCCTCATACAGTGCAATATGGATCGTAAAGTGATAACTATTATTGTAAGAAAATTCGATCAATGGTAGGTGCTTATCCTAATTCTCTCCAAAATCTAGAATGCACACCCTTAATATGTTCTCTAGAGTTTAGATGGTCGTCTCTGATTGTCCATTAGTCTACTGATGAAAAGCCACACTGAAATCCAATCAAGTACCCAATGACTCATGCAACTTCTGCCATAATCTTAATGCAAATTGAGTACCTTTATCTGAAATGATTGTTATTGAAACACCATGCAATCTCACAATCTCATCTATATACAGCTAAGCATACTAAGAAGTTAAATAGGTAGTCTTTACTAACAGAAAATGAGTTGACTTAGTTAACCTATCCATAATCACCCAAATGGAGTCATGTCCATTTGAAGTCCTTGGCAAACCTACCACAAAATCCATAGTTATATCACAACCTATTTCCGGATCGCGACGGTCCTAGGATGCGGGAGATGCCAATGGCGACCGACACCCGTAGAATCCAGTATCATATGCATAATCTATAGCCATCAATTTATAATTCATTTTACTTAATTACCGTTTATTCTGTCATTCTGTAATTTTTTCTGTAATCTAGTGCAGTGGGCTGTAATATTCCTCATCACATATCATATTATCATCATATATCATAAACATCATTATATATGTATACACAGATACATGTTCATATCCTAACTAACCCATACATACCCCATGGAGCAGCTAGATTATGAACACCAAAAATAACATAATTTAAAATAATTATATAGATCAACAGTACGCAAAAATCCATTAGATGTCTGAAGATGGGATTCTGCAATCTACTCTTCCCCTGAAATGGGTAAACAAAGCAAAGAGTGAGTATATAAGATACTCATTGAATCTATATGCATCGCCAATAAATATAATGGTTAACAAATGGAATAATGATGACAATAGCTCAATGTGAACAATTTACAGAATCAATAACAGAAGGTGACAGAATAGTTAATAAGTATATCATAGGCTCGGTATAATATGGAAAGACAGATAAAGGGATGGACTATATGTAATTATATAGTCTTCAGTAGTATCAGTATGGACTATATGTGAACATACAGTCTCCAGTAATATCAATATCAATAAGCATAAAACTGATCAGGTCTTATGGCCAGGACCATAACCCTTCATAGCTAGGTTATCAGTAATACAGTGTGCACATCGCCGATAGTATATTCCCACTATCTTTTCGGAGCGGTAGCTCTGTCAAGCCATATTAGGATCAATATAAGAGTAAACATATCAATAGATACCACTATGCGCTAATGGTATCCTCAACATCAATAAGCTCAATATCAATCAAATCATTTAGCAATATAATCAATGGCATTGTAATATATGATATACAATCAATGACAATTGGTTTGATAAACAACAAAGGTATAGAACAAAGGTTGGCTAGGAAAGGAAATCGATAGGCCAATTGGCATGCCAATGTCGCTGGCGATGATAGCATTCAAATGGTAGGCCTATGGAAGACAAAACAATAGGCCAAAGGCAAAACAACAAGGCATTTTGTCAAACACTTGGTGGGCAACATTGAATGGGCAAAATGGCTAAGTTTTGGTGCAATGTTATCAATGCCCATTAAACCAACAATCAATCCACATTGTCATCAACACAATTGGTATCAAATATACAATAATAAACAACATAAAATTGATCAAAATGGATAAGGAATTACAAAGAAAATCAAACAAAAGCATAGATAATGAATAGTAAATAGGGTTCGGCCAAATGGGTGCTTTCACAAATGGTTTCCAATTTCAATTCCAATGCATTAAGCATGTTAAATGATGCATATAGAACTCACCTAAGGCTTCCAATTTCCTTGGAAAATTGATTTTTTCATGACCCAACTTGGGAGTCGCGACTGTCCTAGGGTACGGGTATTGCCTAAGCTACCAGTACCACGAAGAACCCAAATAACTGTATTGTATGGCATGCAATTCATGTAATCAGCTTAAATAGCTTAATAATGCTGCAAAAAATTTGACAGCATCACCTCTATAATATGAATATGCCCAACTATAAACATGCAAATAAACACTTCCAATATACCTTATAATCATCCATACTCAAATCAATGATCCCTCTGGATCTCTAATAACAACTCAATACATGTATCTGTATATCAAACTATATCCATTCATAGCATAATATATATATATATCCATAGAATAATTTATATGCAAAGCTATAGAGATGCAAACACACATTTACATACATGCCACTCCTTAGATTACAGTACTATGAAACCTCTATACCGTACAAATATTTATATATACTTTTGGAACTTGATTATTACATGTTCAAGTAGTACAATTCCAAGGCGGGGATAGAAGATGCCAATGGAATTCATGCCTCACTGCAGACCTGAAAAATCATAAACCACTAAGGGGGTGAGTATGAAAATACTTAGTGAATCCATATGTATAAAAATGCAGTAAATGTTCATAATACCATGGTTGCCCATATATGGCCTGTAGAATCAATATAAGATAACAAGTAAAGAATATAACAAGTGTCCATATCAATATTCATATAAATATCCATATCAATATTCATATAAGTATCCAGTGTACGAGTCAATGCACATATGATATAATAGGATTGGGCCAAGTAAAATGTGTAATCGCACTATCTGTAATTTAATACTCCAGCACTATCATAAAGTGCACAAACCACTTTACGTAAAGGGGATTAGCCCTTACGACTAGAGAATATAACTCCCCTCCCTACCAAGGGTCAAATAAATACAAGTGTGCACATATTCGATGGAATTACCCGCTACACCATCGAGGTAGCCCTGTTATAGTACCATATGGTTGTGTCTCCATATAACAATATAAATAGCATAAATATAACTCATATTGTTGTGAAACAATCATATATATATTTATAATGAATAATAAAATAAATTTGGGTAATGTCAAAAAAAATGCCCGGTGGGGTCCAATTGCTCTGTCGCAACTGGCACTCGTCGTTACAGGTCCGTTTTAGAATTTTTTAGTAGTTTTTGATTAACTATGTTACCAAAGAATTTAGGTGGACTATGAGATACCATTTTAAAGCTTAGGATAAAACTAGAAGATTGGGCCAAGTGGTGGCCCAATTGGCTTTCTAGATTTCATTTTAGAGACAGACAAAGTTTAGGTCATTTTAGGTCATTTCGGTGGGCTTATTTACGGGCCAATATACACTGTATGTACTGTAAGATAACAAATGATGGTTTATCAGTCCATATGACATTTCATATGATATATGATGCAAATCATGCATGATTATACATATAGACTCGCCTTTAGATACAAATTGTCGTTTTATCCCCCAAAATATAATTAGGAGCCCTAGTCGGCCCGCCGCTCGACACTCTGAGCTGGAGTTTTTGATGGTTCACCTATTTTCACATATAACACTCCGATAAGATGAAAAAATATCACAAAACATATTATTCACATTAAAACATATCAAGCATACATTGTATGCACTATAACCTCACTTTGCACAATTTACCCTTTTTCTAATCCTTTATGCAATAAACATATTATGTTACCATATTTGACCTACATTTCACATATTCATCACTTATAAACCAAATTAATAACTCATGTGCACTTAACTTAATATTCCATATCAAACATACACCAATATTCAAGTTTAGCTTTCAAGTACTTATATCAATCATCTTTTACACGTCTAAACTTATGCATTTCCATTACTTACATTATTAAACCATATTCAATTCTTACCTTTCAAATTGCATCAATCTAACACATTAAACTTACAAACTCAACATGGTTTAACCTAAATGGAATTCATTCCATTCATCTATTTTTCAACTCTAATCCATCAAATAACATACATATGCATCAAATGTATAATATTTAACCATTTAAACCTATTAAATATCAAACTATCAAACCATTATTCAAGCTTACCACATTCAGCCAAAATGAGAATCCATTCAAATGAATTTCTTACCTTCAAATAACCTCAAATTCATTACATACACATTAAATACAACTCATTTTATCATTTAAACCTATAAAACACCAAAATATGAAACCATTTTTCAAACGTACATGGTTCGGCCAAACTAGTTCTTCACTCAAATGAATTTGTTTTCCATCAAATGATTATTAATTCATGTCAAACACATCAATTACATCTCATTTGAACAAAAAAATCCATCAAAAACAAACTTTGATTCATACCTTTTCCTATTAGGGTTTCCTTTCCAACTTTTTGAATTCCTTCCAACCTAAACACATTTTTGTCATCAATTAACATCAAAGAACATCTGAAGATCATAATTAAACCAAAAGAATCACAAAATCACTTACTTTCCAAATAGTTCTTCCAAAACTTCAAAGCTTTGATTTATCAACTTTTCTTGGTTTTTCTTTAAATCTATGGATATATTTGTGTTTAGAATGATGGAATTAATATGTTTGGATCAAAAAAATGAAAGAAAACAACAAGGTTTGGTGTTCATCAATGGTGGCTGAACCATGTAAGGAAGAAAGAGAAAGTTTTGGTTGGTGAAGATGATGAAGAATGTTGAAGGGCTGGAAAAAATGAAGTTAAAAATCAAATGTTATAATCCTATACATTGAGTTTATGATAGAAATGGTGAAACCTAGCTTACTAACCATCCATTTCTTCATCTTTTCATCCAATGGTTGGATTTAGGTTAGCTTAGGATGATACCATAGGCTTGCATATACTATATAAGTCAATAATTCAAAGGAAGAGCCCAAACTATCCCTAGTTCAAATTTGATCCTTATCCGAGCAGCTTTGCCCGGGATTATTTTCTACCGGCTTTAACTTTCCAATAATAATTCATTCAATCATAAAACCACTATTTTCATGTCCTAATATTCTTTTTTACCTTCAAATATAATATTAATTCCATAAAAACTCGAGGGAGTGTGAAATGATCATTTTTCCCTCAGTTCACCAAAAATTCAAAATTTATTCGATTTCTTCCTAACAACTTTTAAACCCTTCTATTCATATAATTACATCATATAACATGCATATCTATCAATTTCATGCATAAACACATAACAATTCACAAGTTCCAAGTCAAAACAAATTTCCCCCTAAGTTACCCTTTGTGGCTCAAGTTCTAGGTTAAACTGAGGTGTTACAGATTTCCACCCAAAAGCTTTAAAGGAGGCGATAAGCACAACTTTGACAAACTTAATTTTCTACATCAAATAAACCAAAAATTAATCATCTAATAGCCTCCAATTAACATATTCTAAGATTAATTAACACAACCTAACACTAATTCATCAAACTCAATCATACAACTTCAATTAGGTTTAGTAAATTAGGGATTTCTATCCAAATGCATCAATTGATACAATCTAACCTAAAACTCATTCAATTCATCATCAAATTCATCCAAATAAACTATAAAACTAAACAAAACAATTCCTTACCTTACTTTGAAATTCTAGCCGAAATCTTCATAAAGAAATTCCTTGATTTACTTTGCAATTCCAAGGAAGAAATGGCTTGGAAATGGATGATGCAAGGTTAAATTCAAGTTTAAAATGAATTTTCTTAAGAAATTTGGTGGGAAAATTGAAGAAAATTGGAGGAAGAAGAAATGGAAGTGGTTCGGCCAAGCTTGAGCAAGAAGAAGAAGATGACAAAATTTGACTAAGTGTTGCCTTATATATAAAGTCATAATGGCAAATTATATTTTAGTCCTCAAACTTTCAAGTAATCATACTTTGACCCCAACTTCTTTTGTAATTTATTCTAACAATTCTGTCAAGAATTAGATTTTAAAGGGGGAATCAAAAGGCTTATTTTAATTTATACTTATTTATAAAAATAGTTTTAGAGTCATTCTGAAACTCTGACAGACCAATTTTTATTATTCACCTCATAATTCTATTTATTTATGGCTTTGCTATTGGTTACTTTTTCGGTGTTTCTAAATGTTTTTCACCGCTTTCTTTTTACCAAAATTACACTTGCATTTATGTGATCTTTTACCCCCTGGTCAAAATCAGAAATTCATCTGTTGACCGGACAGCTAATTTCTCGGCAATGTTCCCGACACTGCCGATTTCTGAAAAAGTAATTTGTTCGCTTTTTAACTGTGTCTCTAAAATTATTTCCCATCATTTCAATGCCTTTAAACCACATACTGAGAATTGAATCATGCATATAAGTTAGGACTTACTAGAGTATTACAAGTTATTCTTTCCCATCAACTTTAGGCCAATTTAGAATCACATCAACTTTCATGAGATCTACATAAATCCCTTATTGTTAATCACATACCCAAGAAAGCCAACTCTATCGAGCCAAAATTTACACTGAGAAAACTTAGCATAAAGTTGTTGTTCTCTTAAAATGTATAGAACCATACATAGATGCTCTTTATATTCTTCCTTACTTTTGGAATACACCAATATGTCATCAATGAATACAATCACAAACCTATCTAAGAAAGGATTAAAGACCTTGTTCATCAAATCCATAAAAGCAGCTGGTGCATTCGTCAACCTTTGGTAGTACTAGAAATACATAGTGACCATACTTGGTTCTAAAAGTAGTCTTATGCACATCCTCCCTCTTGATCATCAACTGATGATAACCTGATCTCAAGTCAATCTGAGAGAAATGACTCGCTCCCTGCAACTGGTTAAACATGTCATCAATTCGAGGAAGTGGATACTTATTTTGAATAGTGACTTTATTGAGTTGCTTGTAATCGATACATAATCTCATAGTTTTGTCCTTCTTCTTAACAAAAAATACCGGAGCACCCCAGGGCGAACTACTTGGCCTTATGAACCCTTTAAACAATAATCTTGCAGTTGCAACTTCAATTCTTTTAGTTCAATGGGGGCCATGCAATCTAGAGGTATCGATATCAGATTAGTACCTGGGAGTACTTCAATACCAAACTCAATATCTCTATCTAGCAGTAAATTAGGCAATTCTTCTGGAAATACATCCATAAACTCATGCACAACAGAAATCTGATCAGTGTTTTTCACTTCATTTTTCATGTCTCGAACATTCGCCAAATACCCTTGACATCATTTCTTTAACAATCTCATCGCCCCAATGGCAGATATCAAATTATAAGGAATCTCACTCCTTTCCCCTTGGAATTCAAACTCTTCATCCGAAGGTGGCTTGATCACAATCTTTTTCCTGTTACAATCAATAATAGAAAAATACTTAGACAACTAATCCATGCCCAAGATCACATTAAACTTCAACACTAGCGGTTCAACAAAATCTATCTCCAAACTATTGCCATTAAGGCTCACTAAACAAGAAGGATAAACCTTATTGGAGTCAATACAACCAATGTAAAATCCAGAAGTTTACATGCCATAGACAATTTCTTTGTAAAACATGAAGAAACAAAGGAATGTGTGACACTAAAATCAAATAGAACTTGTGCATTCAAAGCTTGAATAGGGATAATACCTGCCACAACTGTGTTTGAGACTTGAGCCTCCAACTGAGTAAAAGCAAAAACTCTACCCCTGCCTCTGCCAATTGATGCCTGCCCTAAAGCCTATCCCACTGTCTGAACAGAACCCCTACTACCATCGTGGCCTCAAGCTAAACCTCCTCTACCAAATTGAATACCACCTCCTCCCCTATCCATCTGAATTGTAGACTAGGAAGCCTGAGGCTTATCTGAGTGCAATGCCTGAGGACAATCTTTAATAAAGTGGTCCGGCTGACCACATATGAAACAAACTCTAGTCTCCCTATAACACTGTCTAGAATACTTCTTCCCACAAGTAGAGCAAAGAGGAAATGAACATATAGGAGATGCCAGACTACCTGAACCATAACTTATTTGCATAGTATGCGTGGAAGTACTCTGTCTCTACTGAGATTGACCTGATTCACCTTAAGAACCCACCAGTGCAGTATGAAGAGAAACACCTATACTCTTTACTCCACTCTCATCTCTACTTGACTTAAATGAACTTCCTATCTTTTCCTTCTTCCTCTGCTCCCCAGCAGATCTTACTTCCATTTCTCTGTTCTTAATAACCCCTGCCTTATTCACTAGTGTGGAAAAAGAATCAAACTATTGTATCGATAGAATCTTGAATATTGGGGTCAACAATCCGCTCCTGAACCGATGAATCTGTGCCATCTCATTAGGCACTAGAGCAAGAGTAAACTTACTCAAATTGCTTAACCTCTTAGCTTATTCAGATACAAATATATCAGAACTCTGTACAAGTCTCTCAAAGTCCAAGGCTCTAGCCTCTATAATTGATTCTAGAAGAAACTCCTTCATCATAAACTCCCTGATATGAGCCCAAGTGATCCCTCCATTACCAAGAAGTAAACTAGAAATACTCCTCTTAAACAAACCACAAACATCACCCTTTACAAATTGATCTGCAAAACCCACAGTCCTACTACTTGGAACTCATAAAATATATACTTTCTTCCACTTCTTCCAAAAATTTAGTAGGGTCTACCTCACTCTTATACTTGGCTTGAGCTTTAGAAATTTCTCAAAAGATACTTACTCAACCTACGAAACCAAAGGTGGCTGAGGAGGAACAACCGGAGGAGCCACCAGAGCTACTGGTGGTGGCGGGGCTGGAGCCACCTATACAGGAGGAAACTATTGCCTTTGTTGGGCAAGATACTCAACTATCATCTTGTAATTACCCTTCAACTACTCAAATATTTGAGCCATATCCAATGGAGGTGTTAGAGGAACCTCATTATCCCCCATTCTACCAACAAAACTAGCTTTAGAAGAAACATCTCTGGATGACCACATCCTCTTATCTACCATGACCACGTCTAAGAGGCATATCAAAACTGATAACAAAATAAATAATTCATATTTAGATCAAACAGAAACGTAGATTCACAATAGAGTATAACAAAACATTGATAAGACAAAATTCCTATGCTCCATAATTTCCCTAATCAGACATTCATTGCCACAGATCAATTATAACTTTAAACCTAAGCTCTGATACCACCTTTGTCACATCCCAAAACCAGAGATGTGAAGGTCCAAGGGCATAGGTAGGCTTAAGGCTACCAAAAACTCATAGAACACACCAACCTAACCTGTGGCAAACAACAAACATTATCTATATCCATTCACAATCCACAATCATAAACATCATCAACCTGTAATATCATCTTGTGATATAACCATCAAAATATAATTAACTTATTCACTATGGATCAAAGGCAAATAAGGTCCTCTATCCAAAATGAACAAGTGTTAACCGAAAAGAATATTACAACCATTTAACTATTATGGAGCTATAAGAGGATTACATCTCAAAATAATAAACAAAATATATCCAAATTGAATAGAATCTATACATTCAAATAGCTTCTTAGAGAAAGAAGTCAAAAAGCTCTATCTTCAGTATATGCACCGACTGAAAACCACAACAGAAGGAGGGTGAGCCTTCAACTCAATGAATTATGCATATGCCATACCTGGCGTTCAGAATTAGATCAAAGGTTCGGAGTGCTGTCTTTATCCATATATATGACAAACATAGTTCATATCACAAATATCAAATATATAATCAAAGGTCATATATATATCGAAATCATAATAAGAGATAAGAATACAGAGGTCAGAAAATTAGAGGTCAAAAGTGCCTACAAGAATGACACACACACACACATACACACACACACACACACACACACACACACACACACACACACACACACACACACACACATAGGGTAAGCAATGTAGATGTCAGAACAATAGAGAAATAGAATAGTAGTCAAATGACATCCATTAACAGAACAAGAGTACTTCGATCTCCATATAAAATACATGTGCTTGGGCTAGCACACGCCTAGAGAAACTTTTTCCCCTCTAGGAATGACCCTAATATAGGGATGGCAGTGGGTCGGGTATGGGGGGCGGATATTGCCATACCCGAATCTGACCCACCAATTAAATTTATTACCTACCTCGCCTCCTGCCCTGTTTCGGGTACGGGGTTGGGTAGGGCGGGTAAACGGTATTTTTAATTTCATTTTTTTATTTTTTTTAATATTCTTAATATCAATTCACATGTATTATATAATACTATATACATTCCAACATACAATATTCATAAAGACATACAAACATTAATTTATCTAGTACAATATAAAACACAATTATAAAGACATGCCAATAAAAATAATATATTAAAATTACATATTCTTAAAACATTCCATTTCAATAAGAAAAAAAAATACTACTCAATACTCATCCACATCTTTAATTATCTCACTTTCTTCATCAACATCCTCGCCATCATCAAGAATGGTTTGAAAAGTACTATCTTTTCGAAGGTCATTAGATGAACCTATAATTAAGAAAAAAAATTTAGTATTATAACATTTAAAAGGAATAATAAATTGAATAAACCAAAGTAACATAACAAATTACTTACCTCTAATCTTATTCCACAACTAATTTTGAGCACACATGAGTGCTTCCACTATTTTAGGAGTTAGCCTACTACGATGTGGACTCAACAATCTTCCACTTGTAATAATGCAAATTCTGAAGCAATTGTTGTTATAGGAATAACTAAAACATGTCTGGCAATCAGCCTTAAAGTAGGATATTTAATTCCCTGATTTTTCCACCAAGATAAAATATTAAAATCCTCAGTCCTAGGTAAAAGACCATCCTCAAGATAATAATCTAATTCCACTTTGGCATTCTCAATTTTCTTTTCACTACTCACAAATAAATCAAATCCAAAAAGAAAATCATTTACCATAAGAAAAGTGGACTCCGAGAGACAAGATGAAGTAGAAGTGTAACTCTTATTAGATATCATTATATTATATTTGTAATACCCCAGCAGACAGAGTAATGAATAGTGAGGAAGTACAGAAGACAGTATGGATATAATGGATAATAGTAATGGATATAATATTAATTTGAGTATGAATAGGCTCAATCGATTATTGAAATCTACAGAGAATGATATAGTGTAATATTCAGGAATTTTTGAGATTCAACCGGACCACTTTTGAGATATTGTCCCGAAAAATACTGGTGTTAATTACACTGCCTGGAAAATAGCAATCCGACTAATTTAAGAATTTATAACCAAGACTTGGGGGAATTAAGTTTGTTAATTTTATGTGAAATTATAGTGAAAAGAAAGAACTGAAAAACCTTTGGGAACACTGAAATTTTAAAGAGTGGTAAAATCGTAATTTATGGTAATTTTGAGGGTAATTTTGAAAATTCACTGTCTGGGATCCAGAAATAACCTAGAACTATTTTTAAATAATAGAACAACTTAAAATAAGGTACTTCACACCCCATACTTGAGGTTGAATTTAAACAGAATAGACATAATAAATTACATAAAATTTTGGGGGTCAAAATATAAATAAAAAAAAATTTAGGCCAAAGTGCAATTAAACAAAGTTGTGGGACCGACCTATTTATATCAAATTCTAGAAAAATTGCTAAGGTGGGCAGCCAAAGTGAATGAATGGATTGATATTTAGTTAAACATTATGATGAATGTGCAAATAGAAAATAAACATTTGGCAATTCTAGAAAATTCTATAATTTTCTACATCTTTGGTCTAATAAGGATAAAGAATATAAAAGAAAAGGGAATGGATAGCTTTTGACAAAAGAGTGGCCGAACCATGAGAAAAGAAAACAACCAAAAATTTGTTTCAATCCTTCCAAAGAAATCAACCAAAAGAAGATAAGAAAATTGATGGAAGAAAAATTATCAATGGAGAAAAAGTTGCTGGAAATTAGTATCCAAGTTACATGAAGGAAAAGAAAGGATGAAATCCAAATATTTAATTAAAGGTAAAGTCTCCTAAACTTCATTTTTAGTTTAATTTAAGAGTTCTAGGGTTTGATTTGGCAAATAATTGAGGTAATTAAGCTAAAAGTGTTAAAGATGAGCTAGGGTTTGAAAGGGATTTTGAATCTGTGTTGAAGTAGTAATTTGTAGGTAATATTCTAAAATTTTAATGAATGAATTTAAGGATGGAAAAAACATGAAAGTTGTAGATAAATATGTTAATTATATTTCGGTAAAAGGAATTTATAAAATTCGAATTGAGGAAATAGTTATTGAGTAAAAATGTGACTGACTTGGGATTAGGATTATTCAAAAATGTTGATGCATTTTTATTGTACATAATGATAGAGACAAAATTAGAAGAAGATTTAAACATAAAAAGTATTCATTTATATCTTATCTATAATTCTGTAAAAGGGTTTTTCAATTGGATTTGCAATTTATGTGATATTAGGTCATGAAAGTGTTAAACATGAAAGATGTTCATTTATATGTTATCTAAATGAATATAAAATAGTTTTGTAATTGCACAATCACGAAATTAATTATAGTCATGCAAATAGGGTCTATTTGGACAAAGATTTCAGGACAGTAGTTTAATTTTTAAAATTCACTAATAATTATACAGTAATCCGAATATTCTTGTGAGGCCTCGCCCGAGAGCCGCTTCGTCCGGGTACACCCCCTCCTCGAAGGAAGAAAGAGAGCATTGGGGCATCAGAGTGCTCATATAGGGGCAATTTCTCACAGAGGAGACGAGCTTAGCGCCTTTTATTTGAAAACGATTTTGATGTTTTGAAGTTGCCACCTTAAGTTATTTTTGTAGGGAAAATTTAAGGTAAAAACCCATTTTGACTCCAATCTTATCCCAAAGGAAAAAGTGCACTAGTCCTCGAAACCAAAGAGGATTCGGGGACTAGGTTTTCGGTTGAACTTGGCTTTCAA
>CANXYC010544704.1:0-20833 GCA_948193065.1 Aleurites moluccanus | reverse complement strand
TGAGCACTTTTGATTTCTTGAAACTTAACTATATTCTGATTTTGATTATGTTCTTGAAATAAATGTTTTCCCTAAATTTTGCATTGATATAAGTATGTATATGCATTCTTTTCTACTACATGTTCATATCTTACTGAGTTGAAGGCTCACTCCTCTTTTGTGGATTTCAGGTGATAGTTTAGCTCGTGAGGGAGCTAACAGAGAAGATCAAGCTTCTTGACTTATTCTTTCCAAGAAGCTTCATCATAATTATCTTTTGAGCTATCTTGTATAATTATTAATGGTATTGTGATATAATATGTATTGGAGTATATTCTAGAGCTCCGTAGCTAGTCTTTTGGGAATACTAGAATATTTTGATGTATGAATGTTATCCTTTGGTACTCTTGTTCCTCTTTGATGAGAGACGTCTTCTTTAGATCATTAAGAAACAAGAGAAAGCTATGGATTGATATAGAAGGATGTGTTTGATTTCATTTGATTATATGAATGAGTATGGAAATTTTATGGTAAAAAGGTGATGCTATGATCTATTTGGCATTAATGAGAATTGTGATCTGTGAGTTCTACGGGTTAATGGTGGCCTTAAGCCTACCCTTGCCCTAAGACCGTCGCACCACTGGAGTTGGAGTGTGACACTAATCATATTATTCATAATATACTACAATGATTAGTGATAACACTGATCATTACACATTTTGTTAATTATGTCACATAATAATAGTTATAATGATAACTTTTATTGTCACATTAATCATATTTGGAGGTGACATTGTATTGTCATTAAATTTTATAGGTGACAATTATAATTATCATATATATGAGTGAAGTTGTCACCTATAATATTATTATGACAAACTTTATTGTCACAAATTAGTACATTGATTGCAAAAAAAGAATCCCGAATGCATCCACATTCATATGCACATGCTAAAATTGTTTCAAAATATTTGTAATGTTGTCTTTAATGTGCATGGTTGTGTTTTTAGATGGCATGGTCTATTCTGTGAATGTATTGGTTGAAAATTAAAAACCTTGCTACAACATATCAGTGCAGTGGTATTGATAATGTAATTCAGAGTACCTAAATATAGAATAATATAAATAACTATCAACTCGAACAATAACAAAGTTATTGTGAAAAGCACAATGAGCGACATTATACATTTCTCATGTTCTCATTGTTCATAATAATTTATGGGCTACAGAAAAAACTTGGAGGATTATAAGTATATTTGTAAATGGAAAATAATGACCCAACAATCACTTTAGAGCAAACTCAAAATCAATACACAATAGAAAATAATTATTAATGGGTTCTTAAATACTACTACTGTGGCAAATCTGATTAACAAACTCTGCAATCAAATTGCAGAAGTCCAGTCCTGTCAATAAATAAGCATAGAATATAAATAATCAAATCATTTATTCCAAACCAACAATACCAGATGAAAAAAATCATGGTAGACCCATATTTCACTTGAAAATATTAAACTACCAACAATTTATCCTAATTAAGAAGCAAACAAGAAACTATTTAAAAGAGTCACTTTTTGTGTTTACTACCAAATCACAAAATATCCAACAAACCCGCATGACTATTCTAAATCAGTTAAAATAGTCTTATGACATAATAAGTAAATAATACAAATTCTAAAAAATCAGTACAATTTTATAGTCTGTAATCTGAATCCAAATCTATTGTAACTGATTGATACACAATTATCGCCCCTGAAAAATACCAAGCAGATTAAATAGATAAGTTCATTCAGAAAATGATTAAAAAACACTTCTACATCTATTAGATAGAAAGGAAAAAAGGAAAGTGAGAAGCACAAAAAACAGAAGATAAATGAAGAAAGAAAGCAATAATGGAGCTCATATACACATTATTAGATGTTGAAATATTAATAGTCATTGCATACAAGCATTTTTTATCAGAATTTCCAGTGTATATTTTAATACTGCACTATTTTTTCGTTCCACACAGAAATTTATTTGCCTATCTTTTCCAGATATATTTCATGCATAATTTACTCCATCTACTTGACATATTTTACTCCATCTACTCCCTCTTTACAGATATATTCATATATTCAATAACAAATTAATATTAAGGAATAATACCAAAAGGTCTTATGCCATTGAACAGTCATAAAACCACCACCTCTGCATCTTACACAAAACAACAATCTCTTAGAATCATACACAACCATCCATCATCATGCCTAATATCATTATACTTTGATGCCAAACAAGTGCCTAGGTTAAAACATAATGCTGCTCTATTTAAACAAGAAAAACGCATTCAAGCAACAACTACCAGGTATTTTAACAACACACAACAAAAAGACATAACATAACTTAGATGGTATGAATCAAGTATCAGCCTCAAAAATGATATATATACATAAAAGTTAAGAAATATTATCTTATTCACGATTTTCAATCTCTCCTTGTACTCCTGAAAATTTTAAAAAGAAATACATTATAATAAGTAGTTACACCATCAAAATAAAACAAAAAAAATAATTTTAGAATGTATATATACTGTCAAAATAAGAATTTCGTTTTACCTACACTCATGTATCCAACACAAGCAGGAGTACCACTTGGTCACCAATTTTTTAAAATTAAAAGCACTTGTTTTTTAACCCATTGATCTAAACTTTTCTGAAATTCCTCTTCCATTTTTTTCCGCTCTGCAACAAATTCATATTGTATTTCTGCTCGCAGCTCTTCACGAATTTTGTTAACATTTAAAGGTCTTGCATTTCCTTTGGAACTTGGGGCCTTCACTCCCGCTCCTTTTCCTTGAAAATATCCTGATCTTTTTCCCAACACTTGAATTAACATCTCATCATCAGTAATAGGTGTCGCACTGTCTTCATTTTGTTGGTTTTCAAGACCTTTGAATTTCTCCTAATCATTCAAGTACATCTAACTACTTATTTCTCAGGTGCCAAGTGTTGACTTCAACACTCTAGATTGATTATTCATATAATATTTAGAGGAAGAAAAAAGAAATAGAGCATTTGTTGGTTTAGGAACTCTTGATATTCAAGCAGTGACCTATTTTTTTAGATATTTTTAAATTTAAAAAGATTTTGATTTTACTTACATAATTTTCTTTAGATATAGGATCAGACCACACCATTTCTCCCTCTTTATTCTTTTTGATATGTTGAACCAGCCATAAATCATCAACACTTAATTTTTCACCAGTTTCAGGATTTCTCTGAAAAATACAAAACTATTATAAAATCAAATAGGAACAACATGATTTTAAAATATATAATTTATAAGCCCACAAATTAAGAATTCATAACATTTTACTTACAACTTTTTCTTCAATTTCCACAAAAGACACTGAGCCACAAGGGTGCTTTGTTTTAAGATGAGACCGACTTCTCTTATTCCTGTTGCTTACCTTCTACATGACACAAAAGTTAAAATTAACCCTGTTGAGTAATGCAATTATATTGCAAAATCTTAACTCAAAATCATTTAGTTAAAATTGCATTACCAAGAATTCTTCTGATTTCCATTTCTTAGTGATATTAACTCAATCATCTTCATCCACTTCAAGTGGAATATATGTTAATTGTTCATTTTCATCCAGCTTAATGGACATATTAAATAATCGGTGCTTCCAGCCTCTGTATAAGCGCCTCATGGTGTTCCTAACAAACTCTTCGAATCTATCCTCATCATCATTGTCTTGAACCATAAATTTGTCCTGCAATGTTAAATATCAAAATATTTTATAATTAAACTCAAGTTAGATGGCATTTAAATAAAACTATTATAGTTATTTTACTTTGAATACATTTTTAAAAATATTAAATATTACCTTAACTTTTTTAAGCATAGTATCTCCAAATTCATTCTTTACTGCTTTCCAATTTTCTGCACTTAATGAGGTGGTAGTGTGCACTACTAACCCACAGTAATTCACAACTTCCCGTGCATTTTTTCTGATTGCTTTGCAGATATCAGGATGCATGGTAATAAGCATCTTATTTCCATTACCAGTTTGAAGGTCAACAGCAATGCACCTTGTTTTTCATCTTCCTTTCCTTGCAATATTACTTGATGCTATATATTTAAAATAATATTTAAGTTAAATAAAATAAATTCTATTAGCACTCTATTATTTTAACAAATTAATTAAATTATTATTCAAGACGTGTACCTGTGCCACCAATTGAATAATTATGAAACATATCTTAAGTGTCCGGATGTTGTGATTCCATTACATGTTCAGGAGAAGGAGGTTGTGTCTCATCTGAATCATGTAACTGAGGTGAGACTTGCTCATCAATTAATGATATTTCTCGACTTTTTCGCCTTCGTATACCAACATTTTTAGCTTCATATTATCTCATTGCACCATTCTTAACCTTTTGCTTCTTATTTTGCCTTTTAGATTCTCCATCCCTAGCGTGCTTTGTCCCTTTTCCTTTATAAGACATTTCCTATAACATGTAACAATAGAATAATAAGTGTAATTAACATTTTTAGCTTCATATTATCTCATTGCACCATTCTTAACCGTTTGCTTCTTATTTTGCCTTTTAGATTCTCCATCCCTAGCGTGCTTTGTCCCTTTTCCTTTATAAGACATTTCCTATAACATGTAACAATAGAATAATAAGTGTAATTTAAATACATGTAATAGGTTCATGTGCAATAGTGTATACTTAACTACATATAACGAAAGCAAATGCTTAAAATAATCCATATTAAATACAATTAATATTAAACAAATATAGTTACAAAAAACCATTGACTTATAAGTAAATAAAAACTATTGACTTAAAGTTATATAAATTTTATAGAATCCAAAATAAAGCTCGAATGCATAATTAAAAAATGTTTATATTATGACTTGTCTAGTCATCATCATCATGCCCTTCTTCATATATATTTGTGGCAACATCATCATCATCATCATCATCAAATTGATCGTCAGATGTATTATCTGGATCGTGATCCTCAGTTGATTTTTCATTCAAAAGATCTCAAAGTCTACCTCTAATATTTTCTTCTTCAAAGTCATTTCGTCGTAGTTCTTCATGCACATTATCATTGGGTATCACATCCCATTGAAATTGAATAGCTTGTGTCTCATTTTCTTGAAATGCTTCATCATCATCAGGCAAAGATTCATCAGTAACATCTTCAAAAGCTTCCACAAATGTCATGGAATACAAATCCCTAGGAGAAGTCTTATTGAAATAAAGCCATTGAGGATTCCTCGTATCTTTTACATAAAAGACTTGTTCAGCTTGAGATGCCAACACATAAGTCTCATTAGATTTCAAACAACGATTAGAGTTAACAGAGATAAAACCCCATTTATCAATTTTATAACCCAAACCTCTCTTATGAACATCCCACCAGTTATCAATTTTATAACCCAAACCTCTCTTATGAACATCCCACCAGTTACACTTGAATAGGAATACCTCATTATTGCCCACAAAAGAGAATTTGTAAATATCAGTAAGTACTCCATAATACTCTTTCTCATTAGATGAATCATTTCTTTTCACTAAAACCCCACTGTTTTGACACTTCAAAATTCTTTCGCGTTCTTTGGTATGAAACTTAAACCCATTGACCATGAAGGTATCATAGCTGCATACACTCATATGCAGACCAATTGTTAAATTATAAAGATCATCACTTGCAATACCTTCACTGTGTAACTTTGATACCTAAACAATAAGTAAAAAAAATTATGGTAAACAAAACATAGTTTAACTATTTAACATTAACTAAATTCTTTTAGTAATTATTAATTATATCAATACCATGCGTAACCATTTTATAAATTGGGTTTTATGCCTTCCTATCACATTAATGTTACTTTCATTTGCTAACTCATTCTTATGTAGCCTACAACAATTAATTTATTATTAGCATATAAAAGTTAAAAATACATAATAAAATTTCTTTTTGTAAAAGAAAAAAAATAGATACATACTCAATAAATGGCCATACTTCCTTGCAATTTTGAAGAATGTACATAAAAGCATCATTATATTCTTCCCAACTGATACTTAATGTCTTAAAGGCACCCTGTGCACATCCTTTCTTATTAAATATTGAAACTAAACTCGGAATACTACTCGTACAATCATAAATTCGAGGTAGACGATTGAATTTAGTGAGCAAAAAATAAGACATTCATCAACAATGTACCCCTCTGCAATTGACCCTTCTGGACGAGCCTTATTACAAACATACGACTTTAATGTACGTAAATACCTATTTTTATTTAATAAGAACTATGAGTGAATACACTAAAAACTAAATCTAATATATGGATTAGTAATTAACATGTCTATGATAATTGAAATTACCTCTCAATTGGATACATCCAACGATATTGGACAGGGCCGACAATTTTATCTTCGCCAACCAAGTGAATACATAAGTGAATCATAACATCAAAAAAAGCTGGTGGAAAAATTTTCTCTAACTTGCAAAAGAGTAACTACTATTCGGTTTTCTAAGTCATTTAACACATCAGGCTTCAAAATTTTGGAACATAGTTCTTTGAAAAAAATGCTCAATTCAATCAATGGCTCACAAACATCTTTATGTAGTAATCCATTAGCTATTAATGGGAGTATACGTTGCAAAAATATATGGTGATTATGACATTTCATTCCTAAAATCTTTCGCTCTTTCAAATTTACACATCTAGATATATTTGAAGCAAACCCATCTGGGACTTTCAAATCTATTAAAAACTCACATAACTTCTTACGCTCAAGTGGGGATAAATTGTAAATGGCATTAGATTTCCTCAATAATCCATTTGCTTCATATGGATGCAAATGACTCCTTATCCCCATATCAATAAGGTCACTACGAGCCTTTAATGTGTCTTTTGACTTTTCCATTCCCATCAAGGTCCCAAGCACACTATCACTGACATTTCTTTCTATATGCATTACATCCAAATTATGCCGCAACAACAATGTCCTCCAATACGGTAAGTAAAAAAAAATACTTTTCTTACTCCAATTAATTGCAGTGTTGTCATCTCGTTTTCTCTTCTGCCCTTTTCCGAAAACGATTGATCCTATTTCACTCAATTGATTAAGGACTTCATCTCCGCTTAATGGCTTTGGGGGAGACCTATGTTCTACTTTCCCATCAAATGATTTAGCATCTTTCCTCCATCAATGATTAGTAGGTAAAAACCTACGATGACCCATGAAACCAATCTTACTCCTTAAACAATAATAGCTAGGGCTATTGTGGCAACATGGACACGCTAATTTGCCCTTCGTAATCCAACCTGATGAGTTTCCATAAGCAAGAAAGTCATTAATGGTCCATATTACTGCTGCATGCAAATTGAAATTCTCACGCGAATATGCATCAAATGTATCCACATCAACCTCCCATAATGTTTTCAATTCATCAATTAGTGGCTGTAAATACACATCAATATCATTTCCTGGACTTTTTTTTCCAGGAATAAGCAATGCCATCATAAAGTATGGTTGCTTCATACATAGCCATGGTGGCAAATTATATGGAACAAAAACAACAAGCCATACACTATATGAGGAGCTCATGTTACCGTATGGGTTGAATCCGTCACTCACAATCCAAACCTAACACTCCTGGGATCATTTGCAAATGCAGGATGATTCTCATCAAATGATTTCCAAGCCATTGAATCTATAGGATGCCTTAATAAACAATCATTGCTCTTCCCCTCTTTATGCCACCTCATGTCCTTTGCTATTTTCCTCAACATGTACAACCTCTGTAATCTTGGCTTTATTGGGAAGTAACGCAATACTTTATAAGGAATATTTTTCTTCCTCCTTTTAGTTTGGTTAGACTCACTGCCAACACCTCCAACATTTTTCCATCTAGACAATCCATATATAGGACATTGAGTAGCATTTTCGTAATCCTTCCAGTATAGGATACAATCATTCTCACAAGCGTCAATCTTCATATAATCTAGTCCTAACTGTTTGACAATTTTCTTTGCATCATAATAAGAATTAGGTACCAAAGCACCTTTGGGAAGAATTTCTTTGTCATGCTTAAGTAGTGAGTCCATTGACTTATCAGTCCATTGATTAAGACATTTTTGATGCAATAACTTCACTATATAAGATAACTTTATGAGTTGGTCATCACAATCGTGATAAAGTTTTTGTTTTGCATCTTCAATAAAATTGTAAAATTTTGCGGCTTCAGGATTTGGTGGTCTATCTATCTCATCTTCATGGTGAGATTCATATGGTTGATCTACTCCTCCAAAATCCATGTTCACACTATGTCGAGCATCTTCAAATAAACCATCAAAGTCATTTGTACATGCATTTTTCATATCTATAGGCAGACTATCTTCTTCAACCAATATTTCTTGCTCTTTTTCACCATGATAGCTCCAAAAAGTGTAACCCTTATAGAAGCTATTAGTGTATATGTGGCCCCGCACTTCTTCTCTAGTATAAAATAGAGTATTTCTGCATATTTTACAAGGGCATCGTATTCTATTTCTGACTCATTTAGCTTTAAAAGCCCACTCAAGGAAATTATTTACTCCATTTTGATATTCAATGCTTGACCTATCGTCGATATTTAATCACTGTTTATCTGGCGCCATCTATAATACATGTTTGAAATAAGATAAATAATAAGTTGCAATACTTTTATTATATATGTTATGTTTATAGCTTATAGGAAGGGACAACAACTGATAAGGATGCATTGGCCATAGCTATAATGAGCATATCAGAGATAAATGTGGGTGAGATTTTCGGAATTTTCAAGAAGAAATATGAATATCCAAAATGAGAGTATTAAATTCAAGCAAAGAAGCAATAAAAAAAAAAAAAATGCATAACACTTCAATTAATGAAATAAAGACTAATGGCAATGGCAATGTCACAATTGCACTTCACTTTATAAGCAAATGAAAGTTTAAAAATATGTAGAACTTGTATTGAGAATTGAATTTCATAAGAAAAACTACAACTTGACATAGCACAATGTGTGCAAACGTAAAAGCTAAGACAACTAGAAGTATTTTGATTCATAGTTGAAGATTAGGACTTTTAACATGTACAACTCTTATAATAAAAATATTTATATATATAAATACACACCCATATATACATATATACCCACAGATCCTAGTATTGTAACAAGTCTAATATATATAGTGCAAATACAGGATCAATCAAGTCTAATTTAATTTCATTCCCTCAATTTACTGAATAATATCATAAGGAAGAGATGCTTTACTAGGCAATTTAAAAAGCATAAAAGCTAGAATGATAGTCTTAGTGAAAATTTAATATGAAGTTCAAATAAAGTTACTGAACTACTTCTATGACTCAGCTAGAATTCTCAATTTCTCAAACAATTTAAAGGAATCATCTGACCAAGTTTCAAGGCGATTGAAATTTCATATTCCCTATTTACCTTACAAATAAAACAAAATAAACCTTATTTCAAATAAGTACCCTGAAAACTATATGTCAATCTAAATATCAACAATATGCGAATAATAAAATTATATACAATAACTTTTCAAATATGTAATTCACGCATATTCTAGCATTCAAGCTCAAAATAAATAAAAGCCTACCTGAATTCAAAGTTTTTAAATAGAGTGCTAATAAATCCTCCTCCTTTAGCTTCCAAGATTGAGAGATAATAGCTTTAGATAAAAACAGAACGCCAAGTCCTGAAAAGCAAAAAAGAAGAAAAATAAGGAAAAAATTGAACTCTATGAAAAGCATATCCATTTAAACCTTTTTTTTTTTGCACGTAAAGTCCTAATCTCCTTAAGCTACATTGCCCAGCAACAAAAAAAGCCAGCAAAGAACTTGGTTAATCATTTTATAACTTAGTTTAATATGTTTGAATCAAACCTAATTCCATTACTATAACTCGGCTTAAATATAATTATATTTATTTATCAAAATTTAAATTAACTATAAAACATAAATATTCCAGCTTGAAACCTCTGGATAAAATCAATTACGGTAATGATAAGATGGAACAAATTTGGACACAAAAGTTTCAGGAGGAGCTGCAACATTAAAACAAGAAATGACAATTACCACATGCATTTTTGTTCAGTTCAGAGTCCAGTAAAATTGTGATAATGTGTTTGAGTGTTTGCACAAATAACCATGCCATTCAAAGGTCACATTCTTCATTTACGTATTTCATACACCATAATTCACATATAGAATAAAAGTTAAGTACAGAATCTGCCTACTAAACCAGAGGAAAAATGAAAAAGTTGACGATGAATGAAAAGAGAACTGAGAACAGCAGGCATTAATGGCAATTGTTATATATGTAGGAATTTTTTTACTTCAGAAAGAGGATTTGGTTTCAAGTCCCAAAGAAGTACTTCTGCGAGCCTCTGCTGATAGGGTTGCCATGAGAAATAAGAATCTCAAAAGGTGCAATCCACCAGTAGAACTGTATTATATTTCTGTACAGCTCAAAAACTATTTTGTTATATTGCTTTTTCTCTATCATGTTTGTTTATGGTGTTGTAGCATCCTTCACAATCTGGATGTCTGAACTAATATGGTGATCATTATTCACATCAAGCAGTGGTATGTCACATTCTTTTTCAAGTCAAAGGGACAATAACTTGTCAAAGCTTGCTGAACTTGCTGCAAACAACCGAAGGTATGATGACAGAAATCTAGATTCATCAGCATTGCTAGCAAACCAGATACTCCATGGATCATATTGTTTCTCTAGTGTAACTGTTGGATCATGCTTTACTTGAATGAAGCTGTAAAATTTGAAAAGTCTCTTTCTGTCAATCTTATCCATTTTCTGCTTCCCTTTTCGGCAGGGAATCCTCACTCAACTTTCAGAATAGATTTCCTTGCTAAATGAAAGAATGGATGACTTCACAACTCGTATCGAAGAGCTAAATTCCAAATTTAACATCAACAAAATCTCTACTAGCCAACAAAGCTTGGCTCTCCAAGCTGAAGCATTTAATGGCTCTGCGCCCACTTATTACTTCCTCTCTGGTTTAAGCAATGGTTCCTTCACTGGATAATACATACCTAATTCCTCACCTTACTCCCAGTTGGCTAAGGAGTTGCCTCTAATGGAAGAGGTACTGCAACTGACCCCTTCAAACCCCCTTTTTAATTTTTATTCAGATATATTATTGTATTTTTTTCCTCCAAATATTCTTATATATATTGCATTCAGAGCATCAAGCACAGCAAGGAAGCACATAATAATTAGATTTATGACAACTAATACTTGAAATTTTTTTGTTAAATCTCTCCAAGAGATTTAACAAAAACTTAAGTTCTTTCTGTCTTTCTCATATTAACATTACAGTATTTTGATCCTGCATGGAGATAGCACAGAGAGTAACTAACAGAAACATTTGACAAAAAAAAACCAAGGTGTACAGGGCCACTTGTGTCATGGCGAATAATCTAGTATGCAAATAGGACAAAAATTTGAAGCAAAAGAACCACACAAGCTGGAATTAAATAAAACAAAATTGATTAACAAAGAAATTTAAACTGCACCTACATTTCTAGAAGTTACTTGCTAATCAAAACAAGCTTTCTTAATGAAAAATTCTACAAAGGCATTTCTATTTCCATAATTCTTCCAATGCAAGCTTATATGCATAAAACCCTTTACTCAAAATAAACAATACAAAGCACCTCGTGGGAGTAAAATGAGCAAAATCCAATACCAACTACAGTAACACCCAAATTATGCTCAATTATTTGAGTAAATTTTTATTCTATTTGGACCCACACCATAAAAAATTACAAAGTAAATTCATTTTCAATATGTTCTTTCCTTTTCACAGCCATCAACCTATAAATGATTGGAAAACAATCAAAGAACAAAAACCCTGAAATCCCAAATGGGATACCAAAAAGTTATCATTTATATCATCATAATTTGCAAGAATTAAAAAAAATAAACTGAAAAAATAAAACCCAAGAATCACCGTCAAACATAAAACCCAAGTATCACACAAGCAAGACCTAAATATGTTTGGATTGTGATTACTTGAAACAAAGATAAAGGAATAGACAAGAATTAAAAAAAAAAAAAGTAAACTGAAAAAATAAAACCCAAGAATTACCATCAAACTTAAAACCCAAGTATCACAAGCAAGACCCAAATATGTTTGGATTGTGATTGCTTGAAACAAAGATAAAGGAATAGATTTTGGGTTTGGTTTGGTGTTGACTGATAAGGTAGATAGGTATATGATGAAGAGCAGTCATGGTGAAGAGGAGAATGTGGAGAAAGAGATAAGATAGAAGAAGGGGCCAGGCTCTCGGTAGAGCATAAGAGACGATTAGGATAATGAGCTTCAAATGCAGAGCCCAAGCGGCTGGCGAGTGAGTGGTTAGTGACCAATAATGCCCTATTTGATGGCATTCCTTTTTGCGGCTGGCACTTGAGGAACCACGGCCCACTCCATACAGAGCAAGCAAGTCCTAGAGATGAGATGCTCGCTTAAGGACCTCAATTCTCATTAGGAGATCGAACCAAGGACCTATGGAATATAAGATACCCTATCCCATAGCCAACGCAATAGCGTCCTGAATGATGAGTTTAGAGGCCTTTTTTTATTTCTAAAAAGGAACGACAACAACGATTATAGCTTTGAATCACTATAGAAAGCGTTAAATTTTGATATTCACAGTGAAAATTTTCTCTTTACTCTTCATGAATGAAACTGGAGAAATCGCAGTGATAAAAGCCACCGAGATGATTTCTTTCCTCCTTTCACTCTCGAGAGTCGATATGTGAGCAAAATGTCCAGGAGTTTAGAAGACTTATAGTAGCAGGTACTTCTTTTTCTTTCTAGGCCATATGCGAAGGGGGCTTTTATGAAGTAAACAAGAAGAGAAAAACAAAATATAGAAAGTAAAAACAATACATCCATTGCACAGTTAAAATCAAAATAAAATATAAAATGAAAACAATGCATTCATTAAATAATTAAAATAAAAAAAGTAATTCATATCAAAATTAATGAAAAATAAAATATTAATGTAGAAAATAAATTTTAAGAAAAAACTATGCCTCTTTCAAAATGAATAGTGAATAAGACGATGAACAAAATTTAAATTATTTATATTAATGAATAAACTTTAAGATTTTTAATTGGATTTTGAATATAAGTTAAAACTATAATTTTAAAATCTAAAGAAGATTAAAAAAAAAAAAGGGAAAATTCTATTATTTTGGAGGGAATAAAAAAAAAAATGAGTGTTTCTCTTTGTTAATTATTGTGACTATTAATAGTTAACAAAATAATAAAAATATTGTATCAAGCACTAAATGTATATTACGGAACTTATTTTTGTACTATGTTATATAGCAAAATGGTAAATAAATGTATATCACAGATCCACCGCGATGTAGATTTCTAGACTTGTTAAGGTGTTCAACAGTAGCTGCATCAATAATTAATGTAGTTTGATCTTTTTCTTCTTGCATATTGAGCACAAATCAGATGGGAGAGAGGGATAATGTGAGATTGTCAAATATTGAAGATAAACTTTAATTTTATTTTTTTTTATCGTTTAACATCCAAATATGTCAGTGTACTATGAATATTGGAAAATTAGCCGTTAAAATACAACCATTAAAATATGGACGTTATATATATCCATTTCAATATGGACGTTGTTATATTATAAACACGGGAAATGGCCATTGATTTTTATCCATTCCAATATGACATTTGTTTGGCCACAAAAACATATCCATTGCAATTTTTTTTTTTTTTTTAAAAACCACCATTGAAAGTTGTTTAATTATTATTATTAAAATATTTTATTAACAATATTTCAAATAATCTTATATATTTTTTTTTACAAACTAAAATTTTATGTCAAGTAAAAAAAAAATGAAATTTTAGTTTAATATGTATGAAAATAATTTGTAGTTTTATTAATAAAAAATTAAAATATAGAGTGATATTGGAATATACATAATTTTCAAGATAAATTATAATAGAGAATTGAATTGTTTATAATATAATAGGGAGTGAAATTGTAACATTTTAGAACTAATTAGATTTAAGTGAATTAAATTAAGAGGAACTAAACAATAAAATGAGATAGTAGTAAACCTAAGAAAGATTTGTTAAGTAGTTAAAAGAGTTATTTTAGAGAAAGTGTTAAACTGGTAAATTGAATGATTAAGAGTCATTAAATAGATAATTAATAATAAAAAGAAATTAATTAGAAGTTAGTTAAAGAGAGATTAGGACCTAATTGTCAAGAACTAAAAAAGTATAAGGATGAAATAAGAATTTTTCAAATAAGTGGAACTTGAGATCCATCAACTTCACTAACTTCTTACACATATAAAAGACCAAAATGATTTTACTTTTCTTTAAAGAGTGGGCTGGCCACTTGGTTTATATTTGGCCAAGCATAATTTTCTTTATTTTAATTGTTATCTTTTAAGTGTTATTTAAGTTAAACACTTGTCTAATTTATAAATAGGTTAAATTTTTCTTACTTATCATCTTTTCTTTTTATATTTTTTTTAGTTAATAAAAATTAATATAATTAACATTCTTTCACCTAGTATAGCCGGCCACATGGCCAAGCTAAAGCCAAACCTTTTATTCATTTAAGTTAGTATTTCTTATTTTAAGAAATTAATGAAATACTTGTCTATTCATTAAAAATTCTAAATATCTTTAAATCTATTTTCAAGTTTCTATTGAATATAATATATAAGTGTGAATATGAGTAATAGGTGAAAAAAAACAAAAACACAACATTTTCACTTTCTTTAGGCGATAACTCATTTTACTCACACCTCTTCATTTTTTTTAAATTATTTTTCAATAAAATTCTCTTCTTATAAATTATTATGGTGGTGTTTCCCAACAAGGGTCTTTAATTATGTTATTAAAAAGTTGATTAAGGTGACTTTGAGGTGGAAATTGTAAAGAAGAAGTGAGACTTTGGTGAAAGTTGGAAGGAAACTTCAAAGATTATTAAAGGGGGAAATGATACTTTGATTAAGGTAATTTCTATTTCTTAATATTTAATTTGATTTGATGATATATATGAGTAGGATAGCCATTGAATTTGAGGATTTGGGATAGATATGTGACTGTAAATGAGCAAAAAATTAGGGTTTTATTTTTGAAATGATGTGTTTAGAATTAATCAATTAAAACAAGATTGTTATGTACATTCAAGAAATTTGAAATTTGTGTATGAATAAAAACTTTCACCTTAAATTTGTGTGGCTTTAATAAAAGAATTTGACAAGGTATAAAATATAAAAGTTATAGATTTATATCTTAAATATATGACTTTAAAAGGATTTTGCAAAATTTGAAGTGTGTAAAGAGATATTTGACTTCATAGTAGTACTGACTTGGATGTATAATGCAATAGAAAATATTATTATTTTTTTTATTCGAGAACTTTAGAGTCTGAATTAGGAGAAGTGAAAAACATGAAAAATATTTCTTTATATATTATCTAGGTTTTTATTAAATATTGTTATAATTGGACATGTACAGATTGAGTTGTAGCTAAAAAAGTGAGGTATGTCCGGATGAGAGTTGCAAGGTTATAAGGATGAATTTAAAAATTTATCATAAATGGTGTAGTATTCGGTTTGACCTGAATTTTGACTATGTTAAATTTCATATATCTAGTTTAAATAAATAAAAAAGAATTAAAGTGATTTGACAATTTTAGCTTAAGATATAAATATTTTAATCAGGGTTGCCAAGTGTTAATTCCTTTGGCAACCAAAAGGGGGGTGAATTGGTTGTCTTTTAAAAATAATAACCAATTAAAAATATGATGAAGGAGGAGAAGAAAAAAATCAACACAAAGAGTTATAGTGGTTCGGCCAAAACGAGTCTACGTCTACTTCTCAAGATCACACTTGAGAATTTCACTATCTTTGATCCTTTTACAGGTTCAAGATCAAACCTAAGTGTTTTGGTTCGCACTTTAACTTTTTACAATGTGTTTTTCTCAAACTAGACTCACACACAACCCAAGAGATCTACAAGAGATGAGAAGAAAGAATTCTCTTTTCTACCACACTCTCTTATAAACAAAGATCTTCAACAACTTTGAAGATTTACAATAAATGCAAGTATAAACTAATTTTTGCTCAATAAATATGAATGATCTTTCAATAAATAACTTATGAACTTGTTTTAAGGTTGTTCTATCCTCATTTAATACAAATCAACTCATATTTATAGTCTTGGTTGAAGAAAGAGCTGTTTATACTCATTTTCCTGTAATAAATGCACTTGAATTTTCGCTCCAACGGCTAGTTTACAGGTGAATCACGCCCGCGACCAGTTTTTTTCCTTTTTGGCTTGAAGAAGGACAAATTTGAATTTTATTGAGTAGCGCTCGCTACTGAAACTATCGCACTCGCGACTAATTGCGAGATTCAGCATTCAAACTTGGTTGAGCTTCTTCACACCCGTGACTAAACTTGGACAATCCTGCGATTTTATTTGGTCGCACCTGCGACAGTATAATGTCGCGCTCGCAACTGAATGATACTATTCCTCTTAAAGCTACTAGATGTTTTGAGATATTTTGATTTTAATTTCGTGCCTGCGAATAATTTTGTTGTACCTGTGAATAATTTTGTCGCACCCGCGACTTCCTTGTGTCGCGCTCGCGTCTGAAGGGACACTGTTTTCCTGAAAGCTACTGTATGTTTTTGGATATCTCAAATTAATTTCGCGCCCATGACTGGAAAGTGTCGCGCCCGCGACCTAAAGTTTTTCAAGACTGTGACTGATTTTATCACACCTGTGACTAAGCTTGTGTCTATCATCATGCCCGCGACTATAAATGATCGTGCTCGCGACTAAGCAGCATCCTGCAATACTTCAGAGAAATTCTTGCATATAATCAAACAAACTTATTAGTCCATTAATTTATTGTTTGTAACCATCAAAATAAGTATGATGAAGACCTTATGGTCTAACAATCTTCCCCTTTTTTATGGTGACAAACAACCAATTATAAAAGGGAATGCATGATTATATATTTTAATAAACTCCTCCTTAATTTGTGCTTTATAAAAATCAATCATAGAATATGACATTTAAAATCAATACAACATATATCACAACACATATCATATGCATTACACCATAACTTTCTCCCCCTTTGTTTGATACCAATCAAAAAGCAAAATAATCAAAGTAGATTTAATCAAATCATTACAAGAAAGAGTTTTAAGAAACAAAGGCCAAAACAATAAAAGGAAAATCTATGAAGGAGGAACATTGGAAGTAGGATCCAAAGAACCCTGGACTGCAGCAGCTTTAATAGCTACAATGCTGGAGAAATCAACAGGTGCCATCCCTTTATCCAAGGGTTGAGAAGGGGCAACATCTTTGGGAGACTCTGCTTTCCCATTCTCACTGGATTCGGCATCAGCTGTGTCTGAAGTTGATGGAGAAAAAGCCTCACGATGCTCCATTTCTGCCAAAAATTCCATTGTTGGCGACGTAAATGTTGAATGGAAGCTTTGAGAGAAGTTTTGACTTCAGTCTCAACAAAAGAGACTCTATCATCCAATTTTTGTATATGCGCCATAATCTCAGTTTGACGATTCTCCAAAGCTTCGAAGCGAGCTGTTAGAAATTTCATGAGTGAAGGGAAAGCAATTGTGTCTTCAGGAGGTGCAGGCTGAGAAGGAACTGTAGTATCAACAGAGGGAGCGGGAACTTCTTTTGGTTGCTCAGCTTCCTCACCACCAGCAGGAACAACTTTAAGAACAAAAGATCCATCTGACCTTTTTTCAACGATCCTCATACGCTGCAAGGTAATAACCCCAAGGAATTTATTCTCTAGAAGATTATAAACCAGGGGTTTGAAAGTGGTGTTGTTTGGATCAAAAGTGGGATTTTCACAGATTGCACAGGCTATATGTATCACAAAGTGATCACAAATAATATCTCCTGATTTCTTGCTAGCAATGTTGTAAAATTGATCCACCAACCACCTAGTAGAGGTAATAGGGATTTTTCTTGATGCACCAAAGAAAGAACAACTTGGTTTTGAGAAAAGCATTGTAACTGGTTCCTCTACTATTGATTGTATAGGTGATAATTCTGTGAAGCACCTTGAGAACAGGGTCTCTAATACTTATGGATTTTGAAATTTTGGGATTGAAAGGTTGAGAAGACCCAGTGATTTCCTTTCAAAACTCATGCATATTCTCTTCAAATTCATGGGAAAACCAGTTGCCCCAATTTCAGTAAATACAAAAAGCTGACTGGTTTGTCTAAGTGTAATAGGGTTTACCCAAGAGTTTGAAACTCATGTTACCATAGGTAGATCCTCTGGTTGTGTTAAGAGAGAAAGTGGAGAAAAATTCCAGGGTAAGCAGAGGAAAAGAATCATGTTTAATATCCACCATTGTGAGCTAATGGACAGATTGGAGTTTTGTCCTAATGGGTTCACTCAGTCCTAAACTGTCCAACTCTATCCAATTCACATATTTAGAAGGAAGAATTGAACGGTTGGAAGAAAGATTTTCATACCGGGTAATTTCCTGAGGAGACAGAGATTGAACCAATACTTCTAGATCTGTAGGATTCTACTCTTCATGATTGACTGGAGTCCTTTTCTTCTTTAGAATAGGAGCAGGAGAAGGAATTGAAGTGGGAGGAGGAGGAACAGGTGGAAAAGAGGATTCTGAGGAGGAGGAACTAGATGGAGGAGAGGGAATGGAGGTCTGCCCTAATTCTGATCTTTTGGAAGCTTCTTGACCCTTTCTAGCCCAAGATTTTACTCTTTTGGGTCCCATTGAGGTGCGAAATGAAGATTGAAGCAAGAAAAAGAGAGAAATTTTGAGAGAAAAAGGGTGACTGAAAAACGCGAGAAATAGGTTTTAAAAAACTGAAAATCGCTCGGGTCGCAGCTGCTACTTCGAGCTGGCAGGCAAAAAATAAAGAATAAACAAGAGGTAGTGGCTACGATAAAAATCTGATAGCGGCTGCTACATAAATGGTAGCAGTTGCGACAGAATAAATGTCACGGCTGCGAACTAAACAAAAATCAGAAGAGTGTAGTGGTTTGTGACTCTTGGCATTCTGATGGTCGCGGCTGCGACTCTTGTGGGTTGCGGCTATGACTCCTGTGGGTCACAGCTGAGACTAAAAACATGCAAAAATTTTATTTTTCAAAAAAATTTCCATTCAACATTGTAACACCTCAGCCTAAACCTAACCTAAACCATTAAAGGGAAACTTAGGGGGAAATTTTTTCTGTCTTTTGAACTTGTTAATACTATGTGTTTATGCATGAAATTGATAGATATGCATGTTATATGAAGAGATTTTATGCATATAAGTGGTTTAAAGGTTGTTAGGACAAAATCGGGTAATTTTGAATTTTTGGTGAACTGGGGGCAAAATGGTCATTTCACACCCCCTTCGAATTTTTATGGAATTAACACTATATTTGAAAGTAGAAAAGAATTTAAGGACATGAAAATGATATTATTAAGTTTATTTGAATAATTGTTGAAGAATTAAACTCGGTTGAAAATAGTTCCCGGCAAGCTACTCAATTGAGGTGCTTCTTTTGAACTAAGGCTATTTTGGTCTTTTCCTTTGCAATATGGAGTTATATAGTGTATGAAACTTTATGGTATCATTTTAGGCTTGATTAAATCTAACCATTGGATGAAAAGATGAAGAAATGGATGGTTGGATGGCTAGGTTTCACCATAAGTACCATAAACCTAAAGCATAGGATTGTTTCTTTGATATTTAACTTGATTTTTCCCACCTATTCCATTGTTCATCATCTTCCTTAGTCAAAAATTGCAGCCAACTTCTCTCTCCTCCATTTGAAGTTTCGGTCAACCTTAATCTACCTCATTTCTTACTGTTTTCTTTCGACCTTTGATGGAAACATGTTAATTCCATCATCCTAAACACAAATATAACCATAGAATCTAAGGAAAAACTAGAAAAAGTGACAAATTAATTCATTGAAGATTTTGAAGAACTTTTGGTAAGTTGTTGATTTTGAAATTCTTTTGATTCAATTATGTTCTTAAGATGTTATTTGATATTTATTAGTGATCAAAACATGTTTTGAATGGTTAGAATTCAAAAACTTGGATTGAAACTCTAATAGGAAGAACTTTAAATCAAAGTGTTGTTTTGATGAATTATTTGGTTCAAATGTTGTTTATTTGATGTGTATAGCATGAATTAGTGGTTGAATGATTGAAATAAAATCAATAGGATGGAGAATCTTAAACAATGATTTGAAACTTTGATGTTTTATAGGTTTGAATAGTAAAATGGTATATAATTGATGTGTATGTTATAAATTGTTGATAAAATGATGGAAAGAAATTGATTTGGATGAAGCATTACCTTGGCCGAATATATTAAGGTACTTAAATGATGGTTTACGTTTGATGTTTAATTGGTTTAAATGATTGAATGTTATGTAATTGATATGTATTAATGTTGTGTAATTGAATGGCATTGAAAAATGGATGAATGGAATGAATTCTATATTGGTGGAACCATATTGAGTTTGTTAGTTTAAGGTGTTAGACTAATGTGTTTAAGAAGGAAGTGTTTGATTATGGTTAAGTATTGAAAATGATGGAAATGTATAGGTTTAGATATGTAAAGATTTGATTTAAGTACTTGAAAGCTAAGTTTGAATATGGTATATGTTTGATACGAAATGATGAACCAAGTGTATAAGAGTTGGTAATATGATATATAAATGATGAATAGGAGTAATGTATG
>CANXYC010544695.1:0-11029 GCA_948193065.1 Aleurites moluccanus | reverse complement strand
CTGACTCAGAATCATTTTTCATAGTCGAATCATCAACCAAAGGTATGAACCCTAACCTTCTGATCTGGATCTTCATATGGATCATGGAGGAAATCGAATAAAATTTTATTCCGCTGCCCTCTTTATGATTTCGATTTCCTGTAGTAAACCCGGCGGCTTCTGATGCTCAAACTTAACCTGCTGACAGGCTAAGCATTTAGAGACAAACCGTGCTACATCTCCCTTCATACCAGGCCACCAATATACATCCCTCATATCATGGTACATCTTGGTAATCCCTGGATGTACACTGTATGAAGAATAATGAGCCTCTCCCATAATCCGATCTCGCAGCCCATCAATATCAGGTACACATATTCACTTCCCACACTTCAGTACATCATCCTCCACTATAAACTCTGTCATCTTGCCATTCTGTACATCTCCCTTAAGCTTCAACAGATACGAATCCCTATCTTGAGCCACTTTAATATCATCAATCAGCAGTGACTTCACCAAAAATTGGGCTATCAGAGCCTGGTTACAATCTAACTCTATACCCAAATCAACTAACTCACCCATCTCACGGATCAATGGTCTCCTGATAACCGAGATGTGAGCTAAATTGCCCATAGACTTTCGACTCAATGTATCAGCTACTACATTTGCTTTGCTTGGGTGATAAAGGATTTCACAATCATAATTCTTAAGCAACTAAACCCATCTGAGTTGTCAAAGATTCAGATCCTTCTGCTGAAATATATACTGCAAATTCTTATGATCAGTATATATCTCACATTTAGATCCATACAGATAATGCCTCCAAATCTTCAGTACAAAGACCACAACTGCCATCTCTAAATCATGAGTCTGATAGTTTGCTTCATGTTTCTTTAACTAACGAGAAGCATAAGCAATCACTCTTCTGTTTTGCATTAATACATACCCAAATCCAACTCGGGAAGCATCACAGTATACAGTAAATTTCTCACCCTCTGCTGGTAATGCTAACACTGGAGCACTTGTGAGGCAGTACTTCAAAATCTGGAAACTGCTCTCACACTCATCAGTCCACAAAATATCGCTCCTATTTCTGAGTCAGCTTAGTCAACGGAGTTGCAATTCTAGAGAAATCCTTCACAAACTGCCTGTAATACCCTGCCATACCCAAAAAACTACGAATTTCAGAAACACTGGTAGGCCGAGGCCAATCCACAACTGCTTTAATCTTCTGAGGATCGACTATAATACCATCTTTACAAATCACATGCCCTAGAAACCACACTTCTGTTAGCCAGAACTGGCATGTAGATACCTTAGCATACAACTGATGCTCTCAAAGTGTCTGCAATACAATCCTCATATGTTCTGCATGCTCCTCCTCACTTCTAGAATAGATAAGAATGTCATCAATGAACACTATGACAAACTTATCTAAGAATATCCTGAATACCCTATTCATTAGATCCATAAATGCAGCCGGTGCATTAGTCAACCCGAATGGAAATACCAAGAACTCATAATGCCCATATCGGGTTCTGAAAGAAGTCTTAGGTACATCACCCTTCTTAATCTTCAAATGGTGATACCCAAATCTCAAATCAATCTTCGAAAAATGACTGGCACCCTGCAACTGATCAAACATGTCATCTATCTAAGGCAACAGATACTTGTTCTTCACTGTCACCTTGTTCAGTTGCCTATAATCAGTGCACATTCTCAAGGAGCCATCCTTCTTCTTTACAAACAATACTGGAGCACCCCAAGGAGAACAACTCGGTCTAATAAATCCTTTATCCAATAACTCCTGTAACTGCACCTTCAATTCTTTTAGTTCTGTTGATGACATCCTGTAAGGAGGAATGGATATAGGATTGGTGCTTGAATACACCTCAATCTCAAACTCTATCTCCCTATCTAGGGGCAAACCTGGCAACTCTTCAGGAAACACATCAGGAAACTCCTGAACTACAGGTATCTAATCAAGCTCTACAGAAGACTTTTGCACATCTATCACATGAGCCAAATATGCTGAACAGCCTTTCCCAATCATCCTTCTAGCCTGGATAGTAGAAACCAAATTAACTCTGAACTCTCATCTATCACCTAAAAACTCAAACTCTAGCTGCCCCTCAGGATGAAATTTAACCTTCTTCTCATAACAATCAATGACTGCACGGTGTGTTGTGAGCCAATCTATACCCAGAATAATATCTAGCTCTAACACAGGCAATTCTATTAAATCAGCACACAAGATGTTGTCATTAATTTCAATCACACAATCTGGATAGTAGTAATATACATTTATACTTTCACCCATTGGTGTAGCTATCACTAAAGGCACATCTAACAGTTTCCTTTTCTTATTCAATTTAGGTGCAAATTGTGGTGAAACAAAGGAATGCGTAGCACCAGAATCAAATAAGGCATCAACAATCTCATTCTGAATCAGAATAGTACATGTAACCACATTGTCTGATCATTGTGCCTCCTGGGTATTAACTGCAAAGACTCGCCCTTGACCTCTTCCTGCTGGGGCCTGACTACTGCTAGGATCATGTCCTCCTCTGCCTCTGTCTCTATCGAAAGCCTCTCTAACTATATTCTGACTCATCTATACTGTAAGCTGAGAAACCGAAGCAAATGGTTGTTGCTCACCCTGCATAGGACAGCTGCTAACATAATGACCATGCTGCCCACATCTCAGGTAGGCACCCATCAGATGCCAACACTCACCCCCGTGCCTTCTACCACAGAATCTACAGATAGGCACATTAGGCATCTGTGCAGCTAGTCTAGAGGAACCTTATGAATATGCAGGTGCTGACTGTACCACTAGTGGTCTCTTACTCTGAACCCTCCTCCTCTGACTACCTGATGATGGTCGCTTATCAAATCGAGGCACTGGCTCTACCTGTCTAGACTGGGAGCTGCTCTCCCCTCCTACTCTGAGCTCCTGGTCCTCTTTTCCTCTTTCGATCCCTTTTAGCCCTCTCTGTCTTATATTTCTCTTCCATCTGAGTAGCTTTGTAGATTACTGTCGTCAGAGATGTAAACTCTGTAGCCAATAAAGCATTGTGAAGTGAAGCATGCAAACCTCTCTTGAACCTGCTGATCAGATGAACCTCAGTAGGAACAATATGAGTGGCATACCTACTCAACCTAATGAACTCCAGTGCATAATCTTCCACAAATCTATCTCCCTGCTCTAATTGCTCAAACTGAATCAGATTCTGAGTCTTCACTCCCTCTATAATAAACTCATCAATCAACCCCTGATGAAACTCAGCCCATGTAGGAGTATGCTCACTATACAATCTAGGCTCCATCCTACTAGAAAATCTAGTATAGGCTTTCCCTTTCAGCAATAACCCAACTAACTCTACAGCTCTAATGTCAGAACAAGGTAGTCCCCTTACTACCTTCTCAACCTCCTTAAGAAAATCCACTGGATCATCATCTTTGTCGCCCCTGAACTCAGGCAAGTTTAGCTTCAGAAAGCTAAATATAGATGTCACTCCCTCATCTATAACTCTGCGGTCTCCCTGTACAGCAGGCTCCCCAAGAACCATAATTGGCTATACATATGTTGGGGCAACTGCCACTGCCTCTGGTGCAACAGGTGGGGGCACTGCTGCTGGAACTGGTGGTGGAGGCACATTCTGAAGATCCCGTCTCAAATCTGTCAATTTCCTGCATAACTCCATCATCCCCCTCATTATCTCTACTTTCCAGGGATCATCGACCCTCTCTATATCCTCTATAGTCCGTCAGGATCTGGATGGACCCTCTGAAACTGAGAACTCTCTGATTAATGACTCATTGGAGGCTACCTCTGCCTCACGGGTATCCCTATCCCTATCTTTAGACATCTTAGTAATCTATCAAAAAAATAGGAAACATACTCAGTATATCATAGAAATGCAGAATACTAACACATATCAGATGAATACAGCAAAAAACGACACAGGAATTCCTATGCTCCATGGTTTACTTAATTATACCCATTCTGTACTTAGTCACTATTCCTCTGTAATTCAGGTAATATTCATCTGTAACCTAATGCTTTGATATCTGTAACCCAGAGCTCTAATATCTGTAACTTATGCTCTGATACCACCTCTGTCATGACTCAATTTCAAATCGCGATGGTCCTAGGATGCAGGAGATGCCAATGGCGACCGGTACCCGTAGAACCTAGTATCACATGCAATTTCTATAACCATCAATTTATTAATCCATTTACTTAGTTACTATTTATTCTGCAATTCTGTAAATTGTTTATAATCTTAAGTTATTGGCTGAAACATCCATCATCACATATCATATCAATACTCATATGAATCATATAATATCATACAAACATGTTCATATCATAACTATCCCATACATACCCCATGGAGCAGCTAGATTATGAACACCAAAAATATATTATTTAAAATAATTACATCGTTAACAAAAGACTGCAAAAATCCACAGAAAGTCTAAAATAGGGATTCTGCTATCTACTCAACACCTAAAATAGAAGATAATGAAAGAGTGAGAATATAAGATACTCAGTGAATCTAATATGCATCACCAATGAAAATAGTTTGGATCAATCACAAATCGTAATAGAGGAAACAGTGATATCAATATGTCAATATAATCAGTTTACAGAACCAATAATAGGTGATGACAAAATAGTCAATAGTCATATCAAAGGTTTGGTATAATATGGAAAAGGGTCAGAACAGTAGGGACTATATGTAAACATACAGTCAATCTCATATCAGTATCAATAAGCATAAGACTGATCAGGTCCTATGGCTAGGATCAGTAACCCTTCTCAGCTAGGGCATCAGTAAACAATGTGCACATTACCGACAGTATGTACCCACTACCCTGTCGAAGCGGCAGCTTTATCAAGCTATATTAGGGTCAATACAAGAGTGAAACATATCATTAGACACCATTATGCAACAATAGTATCACCAATCGCAATTATCTCAATATCAATCATTTTAAGTAGCAATTGTATCAAAGGAATAACAATAAGCAATAGTTATACAATGGTAAATGGTTTGGTAAACAACAAAAGTATGGAATAAAGATTGGTTATACATTGTCAAATGGTAGGCCTGTGGATGAAGGAATGATAGGCCAATGACAAAACAACTAGGCATTTCATCAAACACATAGTGGGCATGATAGGGCAAGCCATTAGGTTAGGTTTTGGTGTAAAGTTGACATTGTCCATTCAATCAATAATAAAGCCACAATCAAAGTATCACAATAGGCAACAATTATACAACAATAAATAACATTTAAAGGATAAAATTGGCTAAGGAATACAAAGGAAAAATCAAATAAAACATAGGCATGAATACTGTTAATGGGTTCAGCCAAAACATGGATTTCATATATGGTTTCCAAATCAAATTTCAATGCTTTGAACATGATAAATGATGCATATTAAACTCGCCTAGCACTCCAAATTGCTTAGAAAAATTGATTTTCCACAAATAGCTTCAAAGGAGGCAAATATGGTAACTATGGTGTTCATGATTTTCTACAACAAATAAACCACAAATTATTCATTCATTAGCCTCCAATTAACTTATTCTAAACTTATATAACATAAACTAACACTAAATCATCAAGACAAATCATACAACTTCTATTAGGGTTTGGAAATGAGGGAAAATGGTTCAAATGCATCAATTGATGCACTCAACCACCACGCCCATCTAATTCAACCTCTAAATCATCTAAAACAACCATAAAACTAAACAAAATAATTCATTACCTTAACTTTGATGTTCCACCCGAAATTCCAAGGATGAAGATTCTTGGTTTCCTTTGTGATTTTATGAAAGAAATGAGTTGGAAATGGAAGAACAAGGTCTGATTTTGAGTTTTCTATAGTTTTTCTTAAGAAAACAAGCTTGGAAGATGGAGGAAAAATGGAAGAAAGGGTTCGGCCAAGATGGAGTAAGAAGAAAAAGATGAGCAATTTTTATCTAAGGCATTCTTAAATATTAAGTCAAAATGGCAAATTACACTCTTGATCCTTAAATATTCAAGTATTCATACTTTGACTCCAACTTCTTCTGTAATTTATTCTGTCAATTCTGTTAAGAATTAGATTTCAAAGTGGGAATTCAAAAGGCTTATTTTTATTTATACTTATTTACAAAAATAGTTTCAAAGCCATTCTGAAACTCAGACAGCCCAATTTCTACTATTCCCCTCGAAATTTTATTTATTTACAGTTTTTCCATCACTTACTTTTTCAGTGTTCCTAAATATTTTTCTCCTCTTTATTTTTACCATAATTACATATGTATTTATGTGATCCTTTACCCCCTAATCAGAATAAAAAAATGCAACTGTTGCCTATACTGCTATTTTCTCAGCAGTGTTTCCGACACCGATGATTTCCGGAAAAGTTATTCATATGCTTTCTAATTGTGTCTCTAAAATTATTTTCAATCATTTCAATTCTTTCAAACTACTAACTGAGAATTAAATCATGCATATAAAATAAGATTTCCTAGGGTATTACAGGAGATTACCCTATTCAGAGGCCCGAGCTATTGAGCTGGTGGGATTGTTATTGATAGATAGAGCTTGGGATTGGTTTGAGAGGCACATAGAGGTCCAATTGTATGGTGATGATTCGCCTACTTGGGCAAAATTCAAGTAGTCTATGATTGATGAGTTCCTCAATGAGGGGGAAAAAGATAAGAGGATGATACAATTTGAAAGGCTAGAGCAGGGCAATATGACTGTACCAGAGTATGCAAAGGAATTTCTGAGGCTAGTGAAGTTTGCTCGTCAGATTGTGGCTAATGAAGCTGCTGAGATTAATAGGTTTAGAAGGGGATTGCATGCCTCTTTACATAATTCCCTCCTATCAGTAGATTTTACATCCTTTACTAAGATCATTGATAAAGCTACTCAGATGGAGTTGAAATACAGAGAAGAAAGAGCAGCGAGGGAACAGAGAAGAAGGGGTAGTAGCAGAGGTCAGGGTGGATAGAGGAGAGTAGGGGGAGGACAAAGCTCCCAAAGTAGCCCTGCAGAGAGTGGCTATAGGCTTGTACAGAGCCAGTCAGTGGCTAGTACCGCAGGGGGCCAGACAAGATATGTAGCTGCATCTTCAGCCCCGAGAGTGTCTGCCGGTGTATCTAGAGCAAAGCAGACTAGCCAGATTTATCCTGTTTGGCAGCATTGTGGCAAAAGACATGAAGGTACATATAGATGGTTGAGTGGGGTTTGTATTAAGTATGGGCAGAAAGGTCATTTCATTAAAGATTGTCCCCAGATGAGAGGTCAGCAAACTACCTCCCAGGGTCACAACCTACTGTACAGCAGGGTCACCAGGGTAATAGAGGCCAAGACCAGGGTACTACCACTACATCAGCATAGCCACTAACTAGCAGGGGTCAAGGCAGAGTTTTCGCCCTAATTCGCTAGGAGGCACAGACTTCGAATACTACTGTAGAAGGTACACTTCTTATTCAAAACCATTTGGCTATAGTATTATTTGATTATGGCACTACCCATTCATTTGTATCTTCTATATTTGCAAAGAATTTGGGTAAGGGTAGTAGACAAATAGAGATACCATTGGAGGTTTCTACACCTTCGGGTAAAACTATTAATGTGGATAGAGAATATAACATGTGTATAGTAGAAATTGAGGGTAGAAAACTTCCAGTGACCTTAGTAAAGTTGCATGTGCTGGAGATAAATGTGATTTTAGGTATAGATTGGCTGTCTCAGCATTGTGCCTCCATTGATTGTTATGGGAAAAGAGTAGAATTCGGACTAGGGGGCAACCGAGTTTTGTATTTCAAGGTGAAAGGCATGGTATCTCAATGAACCTTATTTATGTTATAGGAGCTAAACGGCTTCTCCGAAAGGGATGTCAAGGTTGTTTGGCCTATGTAATTAATACCTAGATGGTTGTGAAGGGGGCAGATCAGATTCCAGTAGTGAATGAATATTTGGATGTGTTTCCAGAAGATTTACCTGGATTGCCACCCGAAAAGGAGATTGAGTTTGAAATTGAGGTTCTTCCAAGAACTAATCCTATCTTTATTTCTCCATATAGAATGGCACCAACTAAATTGAAGGAGTTAAAGGTGCAGTTGCAAGAGTTGCTTGATAAAGGCTTTATCGGGCCCAGTAGTACGCTGGTGGTGTTTGTGAAAAAGAAAGATGACACAGTATGGATGTGTATCGACTACTGGCAATAAAACAAGGCGACTATCAAGAATAAATATTATTTGCCAAGGATTGATGATCTATTTGAATAGTTACAAGGTGTTGGTTATTTTTCCAAGATAGATCTTCGGTCGGGTTATCATCAGCTAAGAATCTTAAAAGAAGATGTGCCGAAGATAGTTTTTCATACTAGATACGGGCATTATGAATTCTTGGTGCTACCATTTGGGTTGATAAATGCTCCTGCTACATTCATGGATCTCATGAATAGGGTATTCAAACCATTCTTGGATAAATTTATCATTGTTTTTATTGATGACATCCTTATCTATTCCAGAAGTCGGGATGAACAGGAAGAACATATGAGAATGGTGTTGCAAACTCTTTGGGAGAATCGATTATATGCCAAAATCTCAAAATGTGAATTTTGGCTATCAGAGGTGTGTTTTCTGGGTCATGTTATTAGTAGTGAAGGAATTAAAGTTGACCCTAAGAAAGTATAAGCAGATGATGAATGGCCGAGGCCAACTAATGTGACAGAGATCTGCAGTTTTCTGGGTATGACTGGGTATTACTGCCGTTTTATGAAGGATTTCTCCAGAATAGTTGCTCCATTAACCATATTGACTCGGAAGCAAGTCAGATTTCAATAGGATGATGCCTGTTAAGAAAGTTTTCAGAAGATGAAGACTTGTCTCACTATAGCTCCAATGTTAGCATTACCATCGGGTACCGGTGGGTTCACTATTTACTATGATGCTTCACGAGTGGGACTTGGATACGTATTAATGTAGTATGGAAAGGTGATTGCTTATGCGTCCAGAAAATTGAAGAGGCATGAAGTGAATTATCCCACGTATGAATTAGAAATGTCATCAATTGTCTTTGCTTTGAAAACTTGGAGGCATTACTTGTATGGTGAGAAATGTAAAATCTTCACATATCATAAAAGCCTTCAATACATTCTGAAGCAGAAAGATTTGAATCTACGGCAAAGACGATGGGTTGAGTTGGTAAAAGATTATGACTGCCAGATCATTTATCATTCCGGTAAAGCTAATATAGTAGCAGATGCTTTAAGCCGGAAGTCAATGGACAATTTGTCACATATAGCTATGGAAAGAAGATCGCTCATTAAGCATTTGAAAGAATTATTTCATATAGGGGTTCATTTTGAAGACACTGATCCATAAGTTGTATTTGCTCATTTTCAATAGAGGCCAAAATTGATTGATGAAATAGATGCCTCACAAGACATAGACTTGTATCTGGTGAAGTTGAAAGAAGAAGTAGAGAAAGGCAAAGATGAAATGGCAACAGGGAAAGCTCTTAACTTTCAAGCAGAAAAAGGGGGTGTTGAAGTTGGGAAATCGATGGTGTGTACCTTATGTAGATAATCTCAGAGAAAGAGTTATGCAAGAGATTCATCATACTCCTTATAGTGTACATCCTGGAACAACAAAGATGTATCATGATTTGAAGAGCCATTATTGGTGGCCAGGGTTAAAGGGGGATGTTGCTAAGTATGTGTCTACTTGTTTAGCTTGCCATCAGGTAAAGATTAAGCATTAGAAGCATTCAGGGTTATTGCAAGAGATTAAATTTCCAGAATGAAAGTGGGAACAAGTGATTATGGATTTCGTGATTGGTTTACCACAAACTGTGAAAGGATATGATTCTATATGGGTTATAGTTGATTGGCTTACAAAATCAGCGCATTTTCTTGAAGTGAAAACAACTTATTCAGCAACTCAATATGCCCAGTTGTATATTGACAAGATAGTGAAATTGCTGTCACACCCCCCACCATCGGTGTGACGGTCCTAGGGTAAAGGTAGGCATAAGGCCACCATAAACCCGTAGAATCCTAATTGAACCTGCCTCAATCAATAATCATACATTCTAACCAATGCAAAATATTATTTCTTATAAATCATCATTATAATATGACCTTTCTACTTGTTCCTTACCGATCAAAAGATAAATCCAACATCAATATGGAACAAGTGAGAGTTTATAATAACATCCATGGATACAAAATCAATATCCCATATCTAACTACGAAGCTTTAAGGGAATGTACCTCAACAGACATGATTATATATATATATATACATATATCAAAATAATATCTAAAATAATTACATCCAAACTTTTTGGGAATAATAAGTCAATAAGCTCTATCCTCTGGATTAGCTCTCTCTCGAGCTACACTAGCACCTGAAACCATAGAAGAGGGATGAGCCTTCAACTCAATAAGATATGAACAACATAAATCAAGAATCTGAATATCAAATCATGAACATGGACATATATATTTATATATTTGGGTATGAAAGAATCTCAAACTTTTACTTGAAAGGAATATGAGTGCTTATAATAATTAGCAATATCAAATCATATCACAAATCGAATCATAGTTCTCATTTAGAACATAAAATGCCCACAAAGTATGGCATTATCAAATCTCATATGATAGAACTGATCTCATATCATAACATACGTATCAGTAACCTTGCTACCTTAATGTGGCACATATGCTTGCGCGGGCATACGCCTAGAGCTCGTGACCCCCTCTAGGTAGAGCACTAATACTATACCTTATCTGCCAGGTTCCCATTGTGCACATTGGACTAATGAATTTACTCTCATTGGAAAAAGCGTTCTATGTATATATGTCTCAGGTTCATAAAGAAGATACTGTGTTCTCAACAAAACTGAATTTGGTCAAGAGACCAATTAGCATTTATAGCAAAGGCTTAATCATGATCTTGGTCTAAGAAACGATCAAGTCATTATCATATATATATATATATATATATATATATATATATATA
>CANXYC010544606.1:0-34565 GCA_948193065.1 Aleurites moluccanus | reverse complement strand
TTATTTAATTTAGGTAGGAAAATCTGTTGGTATATTTTTTCTTTTTAAGGCAGTTATTATGTAATATTTTTATTTTCATTATGATGTAGATTTGGTGATTTATTTCCTTTTCGGAATATATTACCAAATTAGCCTCTTAGGATTTTCTTAAGCTTATTATTTATAAATAGCTTGTAAACTTTAGGGTTGGACAGTTTTTTTGATTAATAAAACATTCAGTTCTCTATTTTGAGTTTCACACTCTTATTTGAACGCTTACACGCTGCGTCATAAGGATTGCTCTAGTACCTGCTGTTCTTGCTACCATTTATAGAGATTTGAGCTTGTTGAAAGGAAAAATAGTTTATTTAACCACATTAGCTACTAATAAGGATAATGAGGATAACTACGACGATGAATCAGAATTAGCTGTTACAATTTTGTCTCCATTTCAATTAGTTCTGGTTTGGGATTGATAGTGATTTGTAAAACTGCGACCAAAGCCTAATTTGATCAAGAATGGCGAGCCACAATTAGCTCGATGGAACAGCCTAAATTGCACAATTGAGAATGTGGGGCTAGTTTTAAACTCATCTAAGGAAAGTTTCAATTGGCGCCCATATACAAAAGCTGTGCAAAATTTGGATTCTCCTAAGTTTTATAGGGAGAACGAAATGTGGTTGCCAGTAGATTCAGATTTGGATGAAGAACTACTGTCATTCATTCAATGTTTGAGGGTTTCTCAGCTAGTTGGAATTGACTGCATAGAACAGTACCTTCCACAGAGAGTTGCGAGGCAGTTTGGATTTGATCAAGATGTTCCAGGTTTTGTTGCTCAATCCATTGTACGCCGTAAGGTTGCTTGGAAATGTTACAATAGACCAATTAGGGATGTGATGTGTTACATTCCCTTTCAGTTTTTCGAGACAAATGTTACTACCCGGTACTGGGAGGGGTTGAACGGTTCAGAATCATTTCTGCAAGATGCAAGTAAGAGTGTCTTGCAACCGCGGAAGATTTCAACATGCTTTAAAAATGTCCCAGAACTGTTGAAACGAACGAAGGGACATAAATTTGTTACCAGTTTTAAAATAATAGAAAACAGTAATGCAGCTAATAAAGTTAAGAGGCTGAAAATATCGAAGTATTGCTTCAGATTTTAAAACGAAATGAAACTGCTGATGCGTCGGTTGCTCTTGGTAATCCTGCTAAGAAATCAAATACATTGGTCAAGAGTTCAGGAAAACAGAATAAGAAAATGGAGAGTCTAGTTCTTCCAATTGTCCTTCTAAGTTTGCAAACACAGTGGGTGAAATTAACATTCTTGCAGCTCCTGAATCTCCTCCCAAATGTAATATCATCGAAATAAGCGATTCCATCCAGGAAGATGACCTAACAATCACTTAGACACTCAAATATCGGAAGCTTGATGTTACCGAGAGTAGGCAGTTTGGCAATGAGAAGAATTTGTGGGGAAACCTCAAGACTATTTGCCACCAGTTGCAGGTAAAATGATTCTGCAAACTGAAGCTGTCGAGAATGGAAAGGGTGGTAACAGAGAAAATGCAATTTCTCAATCTTGGAATCCTCCATCTTCTCCATTATCAGCTGCAGATAACAGGGTTCTTAATGTTCTGGATTCGGTGACATCAATGGAAAGGATGAAGCATAGTGAAGCAGCTGAGAATAGACAGGATAGCGATGGTAAAGGTGATGGTCAGAATGTGATCAGTCAATTAAATCAGTCTCAAAATCGTTCATCAGCATTTGCAGATAATGAGCATCCCAGAAATTTGGAGCAGCAAGCAAGATCAGCGAAAAAGGTTGTCCTAACTGAAGGCAAAATAGAAGGGCTGAAGCAAGATGTTGAGTATGCAAATGGGAGCAGTGTAGGGAGTCTGGCTCATAAAATGGACAGCGTAAGTGGGAATGAAGAAGGAAACAGTAGCAATTCCTTAGAAGCACCAAAATTAACGCTCAAAGCTCAAATTATGAGGCTTGAGAAGATGTTTGCGGAGCAAAAAGCAGTAGTTCTGGGACGTTGATATGCTAAGCCAACACTCTAACATCATAATAGTATCTCTTGGCTTCACCCTGTTTCAATTTTATGTGTCAAAACAGTGGTAGACTACTGGTTAAATGAAGAATGCAAGAGACTACTGGCACATTTTGTAATGGAAATCAGCTTTTTTACTTTGTTTCATTGGGCATGTAGAGATTATAAAAGTCCGAAAATTTTTTGATCAATACTCTGGGTGCCTTGTTCAACCTCTTTGTTTCATATACTAAAAATTACAGTTGCCCCTGCTATTCTTGCAAGCCGTTATATAGATATGAAATTGCTGAGAGGAAAATTTGGTGAATTAAACATTTTCAAGACAAAACAAGATCTCATGTTATTTCAATAATAGATTTTTAACCAGCGTCTATGTACTATAACCATGGAGAATTGGATCTTCCCCAGCCAGTTACATACAAAAAATTAAAGGTGGATGATGGTTAATCAGACTTGGATGAGAAGTTGCTGTTATTTGCTGATTGTTTCTTAGCTAGGACTCGACTTACAGGAGCATTTCTAAAGGTAATTTGGAATTGATAAAAGATCTTTAATGTTTTGATTGATCAACTCATTCCAACAAGGGTACTGATATTGCATAGAGCGGTCACTTGCAGTAGACCAACTGGTGATGTGAAAACTGAATAATATTATTTCATCTTGTCTTTTGAAGGAAGAAGACGCTAGAATGAACAATCATGCATACTGTACAACAAGAAAGATATTTCAATTTCGAAGGCATAAAGCCAGTAAATTTTTAAGTAAATTATGATCTCTTGGTAAATAAATGGATGAAAATAGAAAAAAAAATTGATATTTATATTACTTTTAAATCATTTTAAACAAACGAATTATATTATTATAAAAAATTATACCAAATGAAACTTTTTTTTTTTCCTCTGTTTTTTTAGGAATAAAAGGAGTTGTTTGGAAAATGAAATTTTAATCCTTCCAATAAGTGCAATGTTTACATGTAAATTCTTGCTTGCAGGCTTTGAAAATGAAGCCCAAGGGTGCAGAGGTGGGAACCCTATTCCCCATCTCCACAGTAGATTTGAGTGGCCTAACAATGATAACTCGTAACTTTAATATGACAAGTACAAATACAAATTAAATTTCTATAAATATAGATGATAATAAAATTAAAAACATTATACACCTTTCAAGCATCGAATTACAAATATATTAAATATAATCGGAAACGAAAAAGCTTTGTCCAACTTCAAAATACATGAAATTTTAGAGAAGAAGAAAAAAAAAACAATTTTTTTTAAGAGATTATATATTTATATACAATACACATGTTAATTACAAGTATCAATATATCAAATTAACAAATATTATAATTTAAAATTGTCATGGTAGAAAATAAATCTTAACAGAATTGAGAGTTGACCCTGCAATCTTTCAGAATCTCAGTTTCAATCTTAATTACTAGATCAAATTAGCTTCTTTGGCAGAAATAAATCTCAACATTCCCCACATACACAGTTTACTCGTGCGAATGCACAGTATTAATGTAATTAAGACTTGATTTTTGAATTTAGAATTGCCTAAAAATAAATGCATATTCAACGTGAATAAAACATTTATTCAAGTTAAATTTTCTCTCCAATACTCTGAAAAAATTATAAAAAAGAGAGAAAAAGACTAGATTTTAGAATTATGAGTTAAGTTGAAGTAAACTGCAGGAAACATTAATCATCAAACTTGATTTCACTTCTAGCATTTTATATATACATTAAAAACAAAAATTAGACTTATCTTCATATTTCTTATGAGAAATTATTAGATAGAACAAGATTATCAGCACATTATTATGAGTTGACACTTTGGACTAATGAAAAATTAACAGTTAAACTTTTCACTTCAATTTTCAATGTTTAATATTTCTATTCAATTTATGTAATTTTTAAAATATAACAAGTCAATAAATTAATATCTATTTATTCATTTAAATATAATAATTAATCATATAATTAAATAGAGTTTTATTATTTGAAATATTTTTTAAAATTATAAAGCTAAAAAATTCGATAAATCATTAGAATGAAATAAAAAATTAAAATGGGGCTAATTTTTTTGAAAAAGGCGCCATCTAATTCTGCCAAATTTTTTAAGACCAAAATCAAATCTAATTCAAGTTAATGAAACTTAATTACGAGTAGCATATAAAGTACCCCATAAATTTATATCTTGTTATGATTGTTACAGTGATATCATATAAATTTCAGATTTGATGTTTGAATTTTGATTATTGAGGGATTTGGTTGTTTGAGTTTTTTTTTTTTCATTTTCCATGGTTTCAAAGAAGATATTCAAATAAAAAAACATTTTGCATGAATAAATTTTATTACGAGTTTTGTGTTGAAATTCTATTGTAATACTCTAGATTTAAATATTTTTATTTTGCACAAAAAAAAAATATATTGTGAATTTTTTTATTTTTATTTCATTCTAATGAATTATCGAATTTTTTATTTTTATGATTTTAAAAAATATGTCAAATAATAAAACTCTATTTAATTATATGATTAATTATTATATTTAAATAAATAAATATTAATTCATTAACTTATTATATCTTGAGAATGATATAAGTTGAGTAAAAATATTATAATTTGAAAATTAAAGTGAAAAGACTTACTGTCAATTTTTTATTAGTCAGGAATACCAATTCATAATAATATGTTATCAATAATGTTTTACCTAATAATTTCTCATTTCTTATTTGATTATTTAAATACTTAGCATTTATAATACATAATAACAAAATAACAACACAAGTCTTCATAATTCTTTACTTGTTTATTCCAGCAAGTTGTTCTAGTTTCAGAATCCTTTCCAATAGCCCAAGACTCTGAATAACTTCACCTCCAGCAGTCTTCACATAATCATCAACATCTATTGGATTATCTTTTAGTCCTTTCTTTTTAAGATCAATTTTAATTCCTGATTTGGAGTTATAGCATGCTGCCCCAAGCTAGCATATATATAGGTTTACACTAGAGTTAAATGTACTTATATTAAAACATATATTAAAGTTATTTAATATACCCAACAACCAATACATGCACCAACACCAGTACCAGTTTCTTCCAATTCATTGCTGGGCTCTATCCTCACTTCTCACTTTTCTTCAACAACATCCTGATTAGCCTGGGAAATTTTTCTTTTTCTTGTGCAAACTTCAATGGAATCATTTACAGTTGGAGCTGCAAGATTTTCAGATTCTTGAGCTGTTTGAGCTTCAGGAGGAGTGCTTGTCTTGTTCCTATACTTCCATATTTCTGAAATTGGAACATCATCATCACTGAAATCTTTTACCGTGTTTGTCTTGATCTGGCAAGAAGAAGCAGGGTCCTCTGCTTCTTCTCCGTCAGAGTTTCTTGATTCTTCTTTGAAGCTAACTGAACTCTCATTATTCAATCTTGCTTCAGTTAGACGAGACGCTTTAATGCTATGAATAAACCATCTACATTGTCTCAAATAATCCTTTACTGCGCCTTCTCAAGACAAATTTGGTTCTTTCCACCAAATAAAGTACCTTTCCGAAACACCAGATTGAAAGGATTTGGGTGCAATGAAAATTTTGATATTCTTGCTTGTAAAGTCGACACTAGAAAACTCGCTAGGAAGATCCCGGTCCAGCCCAAATTCCATTGCTACACGGTATGGCCTATAAATTTCTTTACAGCCTAAACCCACCAATTCTGAAACAAGAAAGCACCTAAAAAAATCCTCATTTGAACTCAAAGAATCAAACTCTAGCTCTCCAAACCAAGAAAAATTATGTAACTTGGACAGAGTATCACCATAAGGCCGCCACTGGAAATTTTCAGGGGATTTCACAACATATTTTACTAATGACAATGGGATTTTGATTTTTGAGTTACTTTGCCATCTAAAAGCCCTAGGATGATCAGGTTGAAGCAAATTGGGAAAGCATGGTGCCAGAAGTGGAAACCTCTCAAAGGCCCAAATCTGCAGTAATTGCAGTGGCCCTGATGCAATTATTGATTCCTGACAAGTACAAGAAACTGCTTTTTCTTTAACAATGTAAGATTCTTATAAAGACTTGCAAGAACTGCAGGACCAAGTGCCAATTTTTTCCCTTGAGATAAATGGACTGCAAGAGGAAAAGTTTCCTTTCTAATGAAGCACTGGTCACCAGAAGGAAAGACATACCTTGAAAGCCAGAGTGAAAGAAATGCAGCATGTTCTTCTTCTCCTCCTTTTTCTTCTTGCTTTATGTACTGCTTGAGCCAAATGGAGTGGATACTATTTCTGAATCTTGCCCTGTTCAATTCATTATACTTTTCATCCATTGCTTTCACTATATTTATCAATATCCCTTTAAATGGACTCCTTACAGACTCTCCAGTAACTGGAAACCCACCAATGATCATAACATCTTCAAGAGTGACTGTAGCTTCTCCCCATGAGAATACAAAAGTGTTTGTCTCTGGACGCCAAAATTCAACCAACCCAATTATCAAATTTCGATTACAAGTGATATTCTTAAATCTTGAACCCAAAATTGGATCATAAATTTTGCATTTTTTCCAAATTCTACCATGTTTTGCGGCTAACTTGTCTACCCATTCACCCCATTCTGCCAGAGGCCAACCTCCGAAAATAACCTTTGAAGAACACATTTGGCTATTTTCATCAGAGAAAATTTCAGAGAGTAATGGAGTGTTTGGAACCTTTATTGCTTGATTAACACTTTCAGCAAATGGTTTGAGAAATCTAGCAATTCTCACAGTTTCTTTCACATCTTTTAAAAATACCAAATTTGTTTCCATTGCTTCATAAATGGAAAAGGTCTGAGTAATGGAGATCATAAAAATACCAAATCTGCATTTTAGTGTTGTGGATTGGAGATGGCCTTAAGTTGTGGATTGGAGATGGCCTTAAGAAAATTGAACACGAGGAAAGATGAATAAGCTTAAGGTTACTACTCTGGAAAGCCAGTTAACCACAAGATGCCCCAAATTTAGCGCTCACCACCAAATCGAGGTCTCAGTCCCTCTACACAAAGCTGTTTGGGCGAAGTGAGCCCAACTCATGATATCTCATGACCTTAATGCCCCGATCACAGGCACACGCTACTGTGCCCTGCAATTGAATTTTATTCGAAAGGCAAGTGTTGGCATTTTTCTATGCCATCGTATGACATTAATTCAAGCAAGATGTGGCTGCTAATTATGGCATCCATCAAAGCTACTATATATATAGGCACTATTGCCACAGTAAAACAATTATGATCAGAGCTTATTTACGTATCCATTTTTTTTTCTTTTACATATATATCATTTTCTTTCTTTTGCTCTATTATTAATTGAGATTTTTTTTTCATTCTGTCATCATTAATTGCGAAGAGAGATTTTTTAACTTCAATATATTCTTTAAATTTTAATTTTTCGTTTTGCTTTTTTTTTTTAGAACATTAATAATTTTAAGTTTTTTTTCTTTGAATTAATGGATGTGAGAAAAAAATTAATAAATAACATGCATGAAAAGATAAAATTTAAAATAAATAATAAAATTGATTCTCTAGAGGTAGAGATTCAAATTTCCTCATTTAAAAATTAAAAATAAGATACAGAAACCAGTTTATCAGCAGAAGGCTTGAGCACTATAGAGGTCATACACACTAATTATAACTAATTTTCTATAGCAATCTACTACTTTGATGGCAATCTCTATAATTACAAAATGTTTTTAAGCACTTCCCCATTAAGTCATAATCCCTACAAAGGTATATCAGAAGAAGCCCAATGGCCTAGCCATTGGAGAAACATAAAAATGTACACGAGTAACTACAAAATATTGGAGCAACATTCTATTAACCTATCATAAAACCATGCTTTTAGCTTCCAGTTCCTTTCATTGCCAACTTTCATCGCATTTCCCGAACAACATTTGTTAGATAACCCTGACATGTGCTACTTCCTGCACAATCAAAGAGTCCCTGTAAACTTTCTCCAAAAAAAAAAAAACAAAGTGTAACCTGTAAACAGACACAAAAATTAATCGTCCCAATCAGAGTAGAAATTTTCACTCAGATGCAACACCTCCTGAACAAAGACTTATAGATTAGTGTAAGTTAGTCAAGGCATCCATCTCGCACAAAATCCAAAAGGTAACATTGATCTTGAGAATGAAGTCCTCTCTACTATGACTTTGGCATATGCAGCAGTTGGGCATTGGTATTTCAACAATATCATCATCTCAATGCAACTTGTTTGTAAAATGACATAAATTTTGAGGGGGTAAAAGATATCTCAAGTATGCCTCATTACATGCATATCAGCTGGCTTTTTTTACTACTGCATCTATCATTGATCCTGGTGAATAGAGGAACTACATGTAATTAACCAGTAGTTACTGTATATTTGCACAACATTAAATAGTATAAGAATTAGGCGTGAATGAAATAGTAGTATCTGAGAACCAGCTTAAAATGCATAATACTTATTCACTATTTCCCCCTTTTTTTTAGAAGTCAATTCTTCTAACACAGAGATGAAATCATCAGATGCATTGGATTATTGACTCAACCTTGACACTACAAGGGCGTCTCAGACGACCGTCGTGAGAAATATAAAATCCAAATTCATCACTTGATTTCAATCTCCAAATTAACTGTAATCTACATATATATATAAACAATAATGCTTGAAAAAGTGAACAAAGCTCAATTTCATGATTACTAAACTATAGAGCGCATTGAATATCCTAGAAACAAATTAACGTCACTTAGAATTATACAACCTCAATAGATATCACTACACTAAAATTCCATTACATCCATCACGTAGCTGTGCACCATATGGCATACAGCATGTTTATTAAAAATTGGCATGTTGATAGCAATACAATATTCACAGAACACACTGCAAGGATTTACTTGAAATATATGTAAATATCTATCAAGAATACCATATTATTAAGTTCATTATGTTTCCCATGCTCGGAATGTGGATGAAACTTTAACAAAGAGTGATTGAATGAGTTTGAAATCACCCATAGTTGTATTAATCACTCCCCAGTCCCCAGATCCGGATCTTCAAGAGTATCAACGTCTCCAGAATTGGAGAGTGGACCACATGTAAAATTCGTAAGTACACATTCCCAATCATAGATCATAACAGGCAAATAGCACTCAAATACAACAAACAAAAGGAAAATTCAACTCTATGCAACAAAAGTCATATGCCCAACTCAAAGAATCATTGGCATCTCTCAGAATATACTAATCATCAATGGATCAGTCCACTACTTTTATTTAACATGCAATCCTCATAGAGATGCAAAACAAATTTCGAAGGGCAAGTGATGGAAGGGAGAAAAACAGCATTGCCAACACTATATCCAAATATGGCTTCATATTAAATTTGACTGACAGGCAACCAAATTCCAATTTCAAATGTTATTACTGAAGGAAAAAATTCCAAAAAGTAAGTTCTTTTCAAAAAGATATCAAGAAACAATAAAAGTTCTTTTCAAAAAGATATCAAGAAACAATAAACACGAACCGAACAGGTAAAAATACATCCCTCAGAATTGGTTAGTCATCAATGGAGATCAGCCCACTACTTTTATATGTAAAAATCATTCTTCACAGGGATGCAAGCCAATGGTTCACAGAAAGAGAGTGCAAAGGGTATTTAAAACTACTCTCATAAGCATATAAATGCATCGTTTGATAGATAAAAGTTTGAATCTTGATGTGAATATTTACAGCAAAAGACAGTTTTGAGCAAAAATTAAAAACCCATAAAGCATTAACAGCATAATAACAAAAATCTGAATTCCATAGCCCAAAAATTGCAATAACTCATTTGAAGCTACGTTTGCAAGAAAATCTAAAGACATTGGCTTACCCATCAAAGAATTTGGTTTCTTGCATTTTCATGGCTACTGAAATGGGAATTAAATTTAACACTAGAAAAAATTTACAATATTACCTTCATAATGCATTTACATAACAACAAAAGCTTCTCTGTGTAATCTGATTATGAGAAGCTGAAGCTAAATGCGGCTGCGATTTAGGTTTAGTAGGTGACTATATATGGGGAAACGAAATAGAGAATTTTCATGTTAGTCCCTATAAATTTACAAAATTACATTTTACCTAGGAATTTTTCATTTTATTATTTATATGACCTTTTCTTGCTAATTTTTTTTTTTTTTTTAACTTTTTCCATACAAGTTTATATCTTATTTTGGCTTTTTTAAAAAATATAATAATAATAACATACCAAACAATTTTTTTAATTTTTCAAAATCATTTCATACAATTAAAATTATAAAATTTTCAAAAATTAAAAAAAATTATTGTGATTTATAATTTAAAAAATGCAATAAGTATATATATTGGTTACCTTCTAATATATTTGAATAACTATTGATTTTATAAAACAAAACTTGTATAGTAAACCATTATAAATTTATTAATTCAGTTATTTATTTTTTCATAGTTTATAGTAATTTGGTGAAGTCAAATAATAAGCAATCATAATAATTGAATTATTGTCTCAAAACAATGTCAAATTTCTTCTCTTTTCTAAAAATTTTTAATATTTAAAAGAAAAATCACCAATCAAACTTTAAATAGTATTAAAATCATTCCCAAAACAATAATATTTTAAATTCGAATCCTAATTATTAAAATTAAAAAATCAACATTTATTAGTATAGTGAGTAGTGATACTCAGCTCTTTCTTACAACATAAAAGCAACACGATTTTCTTTTTATATATATGTTTTTTTTTAGTATTGAAAGAGAGAATTATCTTTGCTATGCCTAGATGTGTGGACAAGTTCAAGTTTCAATCTGTCACTTGAATTTCTTGGTCCAACTTGCTACTGAACGAACTGTCGTTCCAACTCGTTAATTAATTAACTGTCGAGCATTTTCTAAATGGCGTGTCGTTTTTCATACTGATTAGCCGTCCACTTAAATTGCTTTGCTTCACCCTCTTTCAGACCGCCCACGTTGGTCAACCGACAACTTGGACGACATGTCGTTGACATATGGAAGAGAATTTCTAAACATCTCAACAAATAAAGATTTTTTCAAAGCCTGAATATAAAACTCTGGACATTTGGTATCCTAGCCCAGAAAAGAAAAGAGCAAGACAAGCCATGAAATCACAATCACCGACAAGAAATCTGGTAACGGCTCTCTTTCTAGTAGTCGCCTTTGTCTCCAGTGTCAAAGCTTGGACTGGTGAAATCCATGGAAGAGTTGTTTGTGATGTGTGTAGTGATTCATCCATCGGCCCCGAAGATCATGTCTTAGAAGGTCCCTCTCTCTACATACACATGTATCTATATGATTGAGTATTTTTCTTTAGTTTCTGCACTTTGATTAAATTTCTGGTGTGGGTATTGTCTTTGATTGGAAATTGGTGATGGGTTTTGCAATTTGTTCGTGGGTTATCCTCTTTTTTTTTTTTTGGTTGTTGTACTGAAATTTGTTCCTTGTTCGATTGATTGGTGCTGAGAGTATATACTGATTCATTTGCATTATTTGCATAATTGTAATGGTTAAGGCTTGGTATATGCTATAGTTCTTTGTAATTTGCATTAGAACTCTACTGCAGGTCTTCAAGTCTGTTTTGGGATTTTAATTTATTTATCTTCCATGTTTGTGATTATAAAATTGGTTTTGATGTTGGATATATATCTGGGTATTTTCCAGTAACAAAAAGTAATAATTTTTAATTGCCAATGCTTAAGTTATGGGGTTTTCTAAAGATTCTCTCTTTCCACCATTCAATTGTTACTGTTTTGTTTGTGAACTTTTATATTATTAAATTAAATTGCTTAAATTTATGCCTGGATTTAAAAAATAAAATAAGAGAGAGTGAGTGGAAAGAATAAATTGATTTGATGTTTGTTGTTGTTTGTCTTTGTGTTAATTATGTTTTGAGGGTGCTGTTACACATGATAAGCAGTTGAAATTTATTCAGAATTATGATGTGATGAGGTTCAAGGTTCTTGTATGTGATATTCGATGATCTTTTTTTTTTTTTTTCTCATTTGAAATGGTTAGATCTAGGTCCATACATGGACTGTTCTTACAAAATTGAGAAGTAAGCTGGAAAATCCTAGAGTTGCAATGAAATTCTCAATAACTTTAGTGTTAAAGTTTTAGCGCTTGTATCTTGCTCTATGGCTTGAAGTTTTTAACTTTTCAAAATAATGTTGAAAATTTGTCAATGCAGTGACAGTATTGTATAGAAGGATGAAACCTGTTGAAATTTTTAAGTATGCTGAGAGTGACCTTGGTATCTTTCCTCACAACATGTGAGGTTAAAATTTTTCAAATCTTATTAGATTGCTTTAGTTCAATGCCTGGAAATTACTTGTTCTCAGAAAGATTCTTTGTTTTGTGTTCACCAATATACCCATCCTTCAAGTGTAAACATATTTAATGATACTCTTAAAAGCCCTGACAAAAATAATAAAAAAAAAGAAAAACTTAAAACTGCAGGCTACAGTAACTTCAATTCTGCTGCCATATGGCTGCTTATTGTGACTTGATTTGGTATAAAATTTTCTTCCTATCCATTTAACTTGGAAAGGCTGAGGCATTAGGACATCCCTCATCCTTTTTATTTACACTGCAATTAAATTATACGTATTTCAAAATTTTCAACATATTTGGTGTTTTACAGAGCTTTATTTTGTGAAGTTTGGGTTATCTGGCTATGTGATCCATAACCTCCAGATGACTTGATTCTTGTAATGGACTATAGTTTGCATGTATCTAAACATACCAACAAAGCAACAGGGGGGATTAATTGAATTTCCTGAATGTTGTATTCTTGTGACATTGGGAATGAATTATATCTAATAGTACATATTTAAAATTCTTTACTGTTTTGTAGATGGTATTTGCAATTTATAAAGCAACAGGGAACTCTATTTTGTTTATTTTAACATCCAATGAGGCGTGAAACACAATTTTTTTGCCTGTTTTGATGCAGGTGCTGAAGTAGCTGTTCTTTGCATAACAAAATGTGGGGAAGTTCTAAATTACCAAGCATTTACAAATGCGAAGGGGATATATACTGTGGCAGAGACCATGCCTGAAAGTGACCGTTGGGATGCATGCTTGGCACGACCTATTAGTAGTTTCCATGAGCACTGCACACATCTTGGGGAGGGAAGCACAGGAGTGAAGTTCAGTTATAATCGTCCATCAGGTTATTCTCATACCATCAGACCCTTTGTCTACCGCCCTGCCAGTGTGCCTGCATACTGCATCTAGATGCTGCAATTATCATCTATATTCCATTTAAAAATTGTACTTGCTCAATGTGTAAGAAATAAGAGAACAGGTGGGTTCATATTTTCCATAAGCATGTGCAATTAGCTCTCAATGCCCATGTTTTGGTCAATGCTTTCTCTATGTTGTTGTTAGTCATTGTAGTCATAGATAATACATAAATAGCAGAGCATTTCAGGTTTGTTAATGTTATTCCTATATTCAGAAAGCTTTTGAAGCCAAACTAGTCATGTATCTCCCATGTTACATGCTTTGTTTCTTCACCTTCATTATTAACATTCCAATGCTGTATTCCTAGCGCCAATCAATGGTGACATCTTAAGTTCGATCAACCAATTATCTCAGTTTATCCATAAATAATTTCAGTGACAATTCTTAAGCCTATATAATAAACATTTGAAATTTGTCATTATCCTTATTTTTTATAGTTTTACACTTGAAATATAAATTCAAAATTATAATAATTTAAAATAATCAGTTATTCTTATTGTTTTAAATTTAAAGTAATGGCTGTAGGTTTTTCTATCGCTTCAGCCTTGTGTTGAGATTGGAAAATTATTGCTTGCAGTGACATTTTTCAAGATATCAACTGAAGCATTGCTATTAGAATCTGGAACTATGAAATATCAACAATTTATAACCGTTCAAATTTGAAGAAAAAAAAAATTGTGAAATTTCAATCAATCTCTCTCTTTTTATAAAATTATTTTGGAGTTTTAAGAATTTATACTACGAGTTTCAATTTAACATATAGCTTCTATCACAGAATATATTATTTTGTTAAACTTAAATATTAATTTTTTTTTAACTAGTATGCTAAGGATATTCCTTAAAAACTGAAAATTTAAATAATATAAATAAATTTAAAAATAAAATAAATAAGTAAAAAATGAAAATTATAATTTATCAATTAAAATAATAATAATTATAATAAAATATAACTCTATTAATATTTTTTTTTTCTCATCTAGTTATTTTTTTATATTAATTTATTTATATCTCTAATATTATTATTTTATAATTATATTTTATTTAAAATAATTATACTTGTTAAAAAAATTAAATGTTAATTTGAAAATGCTTTTTTTTTTTTCATTTTCTCTCTAAAAATTACATTTATCTTTTTTTTTTTTTTAAGTAAAATGAATAAATAAAAAAAATGAAGGATAATTACGTATGGATTTGATTACCGTTGGTCAATGGTGACTGGATCGGGCTTTAACGCCACTATGACGGTGACATTAGCCTGCGTGACTGTCATATTCGGGGACCGAAAGCTGACGTGGTGAGATTTGGTAGGTTTATTGGACGTGTTCACAGTCCACAGCGTCATCAACTGCAGATTTTCAAATGACGAAAAAGCCCTACGCAGCATCCATATTACGCTTAGTCAAATACTAAATAAACCGTTGAAGCAGAGAATTTCGGAGGGACAAAAAGAGAACGATACACAGAAGGATATGGAATTTTGCTGATTTACAGAACTGGAAATAGAGATTTTTTTTTTTTTTTTGTATATGTATACATAGTTTTTGATTTTGAAGGATGATAAGATGGCTAAAACAGTTAGGAAAAGCTTTTGGTGCTTCATTTCTATGGCTCATTTGCTTGATTTACTTCACTCAGGTTTCAATACTTCCTCCTCTTTTTGTTTTATGCTTTATGGATGTGAATTTGTTAGGGTCAAATTCATCAATTCTATAGGAATTTGATGGTGATGTGAAGTTATATGAATTTAGTTTCTGGGTTTTTGTGGATTTGTTGATTTGACTTTCATTGGTTTAGAAATTAGAATTCTAGCTGATGATGAATATATTGTAATGAAAATTCGTTTTTTATGCTATTTTGAGAATGTTGCTGTTTGCTTGGCATTTTGAATTTTATGTTTGGTTCTCGGCAAAAGTAATATTTTTCTTGATCGCTTAGAAGCAGCTAAAAAAGTTTTTTTTTTTTAAATTATTATGTTTGAAAGTGGTATTTTGCTTTGTTGTGAAACAAATCTTTTGCGTTGCTTTTCTGAAGCAAAATAAGTTCTTTTAATATATTAAGCAAATTATGTGAACTATTCCAACATTAGTTATATGATCAAACATAATTTGGCATGGTATCCCTATTTAGATGTCTGATTAATTATATAAACTAGTTTAATTTCTCATATTGTATGGATTTTTGCAATTGTTCAGTTCCAATGTTCCTTGTCTAACTCGAGTAATTTTATTAATATCCCCACCTTACCTGCTTCAGGCAAAGAATCAAAAGAGAAGTATAATGAACTTTGGAAATAATGATGATGACATCTCTTTTTTCATTTATCAATGAATGGGAATGTGAACATCAAGTATGATTTAAGTCTTCCCATAAAATGCCTTGTGGAGGAGTGGTTTAGTTTTGAAGCAACTCAACATGTCATTCTAATGGTATCCTTAGGCCAGCTTTTCTTCATCATACATAATCACTTTTAAGTGGAAGACCTTTGGCTGTAGTTTGGACTAGTTTCTGAAGTTGAAAGCTAATTATAAATTCTGGGTGGATTTCATTTTTCTCAATGATTCTCAGCCTTGTGGTTTATCTTATAACTTGGTATTATTTTGGATTTGGGTAATGGTATTTCAAAAGCATATATTTTATGGAATTGATCTTTTTGCCCCTTTTTGTTTCCTATCTTTTGTAGGGTTTCCGATCCTTTGTATGGACAGCAGTTTCCTACCACCTAAAAGACAGGCTTGAGTTGTCCCCCTCAGCCTCCCAATTTGTATCTTCAGTAGCATTTTTCCCATGGAGCATAAAACCATTATACGGGTATAATTCTTTTTGTATTCAACACACACTCATGCAGGCATGTATTGTATCTGGAACTACATATATATCCATCCTTCCAATGGAATATATTCTTGGATGTAGTACCTCACTAATTTACTCATGAGCCAGTAGTGTTGCACTTCTGGTTTTTATATGTGTACTTCTGTGTGAAACCAAAATTATAATTGCATTTGTATTGCACTTATGTGGCATTCATACTACTACTGGAAATTAAGGAATTCCCTCTTACTTTTCATAGAAATATTGGAACAAAAGTTGCAACTTTTCTAGCACCACAGAAAAGTATAACAAAAATGTGCAGAGTGTCACTTCTCCTGATTTTGGAGTCATCATAGATATCAAAACCTATTAAATGCAGTGAGAAACATGGATCCATTTCCAAATGCATATATACAATAATTTCAAACTATATAAAATTTTATGGCATGATTGTGCCACACAAACAAATTTACTTGATTATCATGTCATGTATTTGCTTGCATATATTCTTAATTCCTCATTTTGTCGATGCGCAACATGAAATGCTATGTAAAGTAATCTGTCCTTTTCATTATAGTGCATTCTCTACATTTATTTATGGAATTCCTAATTTTTCATATGGCTGTAGAATTTTGTCAGATTGCGTCCCAATCAAAGGAAAAAAAAGGATACCATACCTAGTACTTGCGACTGTGCTCTCTCTAGTGCCATGGCCTATTCTAGGCTTAAATGCAACCTTGAGAAGTTCCAAATGGCACCTCATAGTCTTCTTGACTGTGCAGAACTTGGGATCTGCCATGGCAGATGTTGTAGTAGATGCAATGATTGCTGAGGCAGTAAGGTTTGAGCGGTATGTACACATGTTGAGCCTCTTTTCCATTTCCATGCATGTGCTTAGCCTGTTGAAATTGACATGCAACTCCATCTAACAACTGTCATAGTGTGCCAACTATGAAAATTGGGTTCGTTGGGGAAAATATTTTTTTTCTACCGAGTATGCTATCATGTCTTGTTACTCTCTCTGGCCTTCACTTTCACTCAATCTACCTGCTAACATTAAGATGATATAGATTGTTGTTTGAATTAGATGGCTTTGTTAATTTTCTTAAGACTATGCACATTCTTACTGCTTTCGTTTAACAGGGCCTCATTTGCGGGAGATCTCCAGTCAATGTCTTGGTTATCCATGGCTTTGGGTGGAATATGTGGCAGTTTGTTAGGAGGATATGCATTAACCAACTTACAGATAGATACAATTTTCCTTCTATTTTCTGTACTGCCAACCATACAGTTATTATCGTGTGGTTTGGTTAGGGAGAATTCTGTAGACAGTAAAATTTTGCCCGAGTTTGCTAATTATGTAAGCAGCTCCCATATGGTGAGCGGGAATGGTATTATTTTGGATGAAGATAGTTTTTTAACAAAGAAGATAAATAGGAGAACATCAAGAAGAAAGACGAGCCAAAAGAATAGTACAAAGAAGACGGCTATTAATATGAAGTCACAGATCTCTGAGAAGAACGAGTCCTTAGCATTGGAGTTGTACCACTCTCTGAAAGCAGCCACTTACAGTTTGTTAAATGCTTTCAGGCAGCCAATAATTTTGAGGTAACAACTGAAAGATTTTAAATTGCTGAGTGATTATTCTCAAAACAGTTAAAGGTTACCCTCTTTAAAGGTTTAGCCATTTCTTGCCTTTAATTGACTTTTTGTTGTCATGCTAATATGATGGTTAATTGGCCAGATAGTCTGCACCGCAGAATAAGTGCTCAAATTATTAGATCTGCTTTATGCTTATGGTTGTTGGGTATAAATGTTGTTTAGATATGGCTATCCTTGGTGTTATTGTAGTTGTTTTATGGGTTATTTTTTTGATATCTTTCTTCTTTTCCGTAACTCTACTGGCACATATTAGTTTATTCTTCTAATGATGTTTGCTTTTGCTTTTACCTTGGTCTCTTCTGGGAAGACCAGACCAATGACTTGGTTTTTCCTAGCACACGTTACTGTTCCAAACCTCTCAACAGTCATGTTCTATTACCAGACTGAGTCCTTGAACTTGGATGCATCTTTTCTGGGGACTGTACGGGTTGTTGGATGGTTGGGCCTCATGCTTGGGACCTTCATTTACAATAAATACTTGAAGACCATGAAGCTGCGAAAGATTCTCTTGTAAGTACTTACTTTAAATCACAGAATTTATTTCTCAGCAATGATGTCTCCTTTTCTTCAACTGGATTTACCTAATGCTGATTTATCCTGCTTCCATACGTAATGCAGGTTAGCTCATATTGGGTTGTCTTTCATGAGCCTCCTAGATATGGTCTTGGTTTCTCGAATAAGTCTTTCCTATGGAATTTCAGATAAGATCATGGTCCTTTGTGGATCTGCCCTTGCTGATGCAATCAATCAATTCAAGTATGTCCATATTTCGCCAATTTTCTATTTTCATCTCTTAGTAATTTATGCATATGAGCACATATCCACCATTCACACAGTATAAACTGACAAAATGACACTCTTCTGGCCTTCTGCAGGTTCATGCCATTCCTCATTTTATCTGGACAGTTGTGCCCACCGGGTATTGAAGGAACTCTATTTGCCCTCTTTATGTCAATAAATAACTTGGGTTCTACTCTGGGATCATTCACTGGTGCTGCTCTGGCTTCATTTTTGAATCTCTCATCAGGTTCATTTGACAACCTACTTTTGGGCATTGGCATCCAAGTTCTTTGCACTTACATTCCTGTTGCCTTAATATTTCTAATACCCAAAGAAGCTACAGGGATATCAGCTTAGGTTTCATTCCCAAAATATACACTGCAATTAGCAACAGAAAATTGATTAAAATTTTTTCCTGGATTTTTTTTTTTTAATTTTGGGTTACTGCTGACTAGCAACTGAATACACAGTTGTACTCTGAAATCATGATATGTAGCTACTTTGATTTATGCTTCTCAATTTAAATCATAGGCTGTAGTGATGTACAATGTATAAGACCTTGCAAATTAGTTTTGATAATTGGTTCAATTTGCTACTGTTATCACGTGTATCCCACTGCTCTCTATTTTTTTTTTTTTTTTTTCCTAATGATTGTGCTTAAAATTGTGTTGTGTTCACCTAGATTGAAATGGGCAGATGGGACAAGTTCCAGTCCAATTTCGGAATTGAGAGAGAAAATTTTCATCTATTATCGTTGGACTTGCTAGTTTCAATATTATATATTTTTTTTAGGCGGATTTTCAATATGATTATTGAATTTCAATTTATACGAGTAAAATTCACTTAATTTTATTTTTATTTTTGCTTCAATCAAATTATTATTAATAAATTTTTATCTTTCATCTCATACTTTTTTCTTTACTCTCATCTCCATTCCCAACGAGACAAAGATGGGATTTGGGAAACAAACTTATTGACAGACTTAATTTAACAATACCGTTTGGATTTTTACTAAGCATATTTTCAGTTTTAGAGAAAGTTTAAATTGTTTATCATATTAAATTTCTTGCTATGATTTACTAAAATCTCACAATGATAAGCATAGTTGCTTTAAATACAAATGAGTTTGATTAATTTCAGCCACGAATCCAGAAAATAAATCTTAGGTGATCTTAATCTTATTTAAAAAGTTAAACTTAAGTGGTTTAAATGAAAATTTTTTTATATGTTAATGATATTTTTAATTAATTTTAGATGGATTAATAATTAATTTTATATATAAAATTTTTATAAATTAATTGATTTTTTTTTTTTCATTAAGTGAATCAAGTTCACCTGTACCCTATAAAGGTTCCGTTTCTAATTAATTTACTAATATATAAGCTAAAAATATAAAACTCAATGGTCATAAGTGAAATTAAGAAACTTTTATTACAAAATATAAAATGAAAATCTGTATTTTTAGTGGTTAATTAGTGTTAAATGGGAGAAATTTTTAGATAAATTTAATTTATCATATTAAATTATAAATTAATTAATAATGATTCGATATATTGATGTATTAATTATAATACACACTCATTATTTAAATAATTAATTATTATATTCGATGTGTTAATTATAATATATACTCATGATTTAGATAATTAATTATTATATTCACCTTATGAGATAATTATTACTTGACATATTTGATGTTTGTTACTGTATAAATATACTAAATCACCAAAAAAAATTTTTTGTCAAAATTAATGAATGAATACAAAAATGTAAGGAAAAAAAAATTATTAATAGAAAGAGAAAAGAATGTATTTTATTAGCTAGTGAATGTCAAAATGAATGAGTTATGAAAATTAATAAAAATAAATAAATAAATACTAAGAAGGAAAATAATGAAAAAAAAAAATTTAAGTAGAAAGATTTAAAAATTTTACTTTTTTAGGACGAAAATTTTAAACAAAAATCATTAATAAATTAAAAAGGTAAATAATGAAAAAAAAAAAAAGGAAAATTTTAAAAAATTAAGAATAAAAAGGAAAAAGTAAAAAAAAAAAAAAAATTATTAATAAAAAGGAAAAAGAATGTATGCTAGTGACTGTCAAAACCAACGAGTTATGAAAATGGTTAATAAAAAAAAAAAATACTAAAAAGCAAAAAAAAAAATTTTAAAAAAAAGAAAATTTAAGTAAAAATATATTTTTTTTTAGGACGAAAATTTTTAAATAAAAATTATTAATAAATTAAAAAGGAAATGAATGGGAAAAATAAATAAATAAATAAATGGAAAAAGGAAAAAGTGAAAAAATAATGTGGAAGCTACTCTATATCAGAGCCAGGTTTCGATCCTGGGACCTGTGGGTTATGGGCCCACCACGCTTCCGCTGCGCCACTCTGATTATTGATTTATTCATTCCAATTTCATATGTATCAAGCAAATTTTATTGAGCTGCATACATGCAAGTCCGCGTTTTCTCCTGTCTCTCACAATCTCTCCGATCTCCTGCGAAAACTAAAAATATTTTGATAAAACTACTGAACAAAATCATTACTCATAAATTTTGATCCATACCCAAAAGAGAAGGAAGCAAGCTTTGCTTTTATAGAGACAAATGCGAAGGAGACCTGGAATTGGCGGGTTACAAACAGCTGCTGCCGCTAGGGTTTCTTTTCTCTCCTGTTTATTTTATTTTCTTTCGATTAATTTATTTATTATTTATTGCCAATTTTGTTTTGGTTTTGGAAACTTTATTTTTTGAAGGATCAATATCGATTACTGGGAGAAAATGTAGCAAAGATAAGAACCGATCTTATGAAAGAACAGCTTGCCACTTTTCGTTCTCAGCTCGAAGAATTTGCCCGCAAACATAAGGTCACTCACTGACTTTTTTAACTAGATATTTTGATACCAATTGGTTGATTTTGATAGTATTAATGTTATTGGATAATTCCCATGTTGTAATTTTGTTTTTTCATCACTGGATAAATCTATAAATCATATGCTTGTCAAAATGTTTGACTGAAAATGGGAAATTACATTAGAAGTTTGAAACTTGATATGGATTGGCGCAGAATGATATTCGCAAGAACCCAACTTTCAGGACTCAATTCCATGAGATGTGTGCAAAAGTGGGAGTGGATCCCTTGGCCTCAAATAAAGGGTTCTGGGCAGAGCTGTTAGGAATTGGTGACTTCTATTATGAACTGGGTTTGTACTATCTTTTCTTTAAAAAAGTATAAATTGCAATGTTTATGCTATATTTGGAACATATGTTCTTTTTTTGTGTTTAGATTATGTAATGTGTATTGTGGATAAAAACAATTGTTTGAAGACACACAGAAAAGGGAAAACGGGGTTTGAGTTGCTTAATTCACAAATAAAACTTTTTTTAACTTCTATTATGAACTGGTTTTGTACCATCTTTTTTTATAAAAAGTATAAATTGCAATTTTATGCTACATTTGGATCATATGGTTTTTTGTTTGTGTTTATATTATGTAATGTGTATTGTGGATAAAAACAATTGTTTGAAGACACAGAAAAGGAAAAACGGGGTTTGTGTTGCTTAATTCACAAATAAAACTTTTCAAACTTTTGTTTTTTGTAAATTCTCTATGAACTGTGTTTAGAAATGTGTGCCTTTGGAGGTGTTTCAATTGACATGAAGATTTATTGGGTTAAAAATCATGGACGTGAGGCTTCTCAAAAGTATTGCAGGTTATTTATTTTAAGTTAAAAAAGAAACTGTTATCTCAAATTTCTGGTGTTGAAATATATTCATGTTTGTGCAGCTGTCTTCTCTGTCCCCAAAGTATTAGTTTATGATGTGGATGCTTTTTTGTCCCTCCACTTCTTGTGATCCATGTCTAACATTTCTTATACTTTTGTGCATCTACTTGGCTAGTCAGGGGTACAAATTGTTGAGATATGCTTGGCAACAAGACCTCACAATGGAGGTTTGATCAACCTGCAGGAACTCTGCACTTTGCTTCGTCAGAAACGAAAAAATGATCGTGAAGCCGTGTCCGAGGATGACTGCTTGCGGGCTATAAGTAAGCTTAAGGTTTGTAATATAGGTAGCCATGAATATTTTTCATACTGATGATTTTGCAATTTTCAAGAAACTGATGTCATACAAGGTTCTTTATCGAGGTGAAATTCTTCTAATAAGGCTACGCCAGACTTATGTTTTAAGTTATTTTTGTTAATTACATCACCCCTACTATTGATATATTTTATTGATTCCAAAGATTCTATGATATTGAAATTATTTTCATAGCCCAAGTTTTCTGATATTTTAGTTTTGGGTGCTATATCTGGTTTGCTAAGAAATTTAGTTGCCAAATAATTCTCTCTGTAGGTGGTAGGGAGCTTACACATCCTCATATATGAGCTTGTGATGTTTTATTCAGCAGTGTCATGATGGACAAAAACAATTTTTTAGGGTGGTTGCGAAATAACTTGATTGCTACAATAATTATTTTTCCGGTATTCTGGTGAAGGCAATCAGAATGGTTTTATGTAGCTACCATTCCTAAATCTCTTTATATTTCTGTTCATTTTTCTCGAGGGAATGATATAAATTAATTTATTTGCCATCGGTAATTTATTAATTGATAATATTAGATCCCAAGTATGCATTAATGTCCATTATATTACTTGCCAAAATTGAATATAACTTCTGTATTGCATGCTCAGTGAAGGACTTACTTTCTTTGTTTTACTTTTCTGGCATTGCTTGTTAGTTGACTATTTATTTTCTCAGATATTAGGTAGTGGTTTTGAGGTGATTTCTGTTGGGAAAAAGAAACTTGTTCGATCTGTTCCAACTGAATTGAACAAAGACCATAATGAAATTTTGGAGCTGGCTCAGGTTTTTTTTAACTTCCCATATCCTGAAGAATTATCATTCTCCATGGAATAATTATTAACATGCATTTTCTCATCTAATTCTTTTAGGCTCAAGGCTTTGTGACTGTTGAGGAGGTAGAGAGGCGGCTTTCTTGGACATCTGGCCGTGCTATTGATGCCCTTGATACCTTATTAGATGTAAGTTTTTGCCACCATCTCCAGTGATCCATATTCAAGTTACCTTTTATCTCTAACCCTGCATCCAATACGAGTGAACTCATGGGACTCATAAATCCCTATTGGTTGATACAGGAAGGCCTTGCGATGATTGATGATGGCCACAAGGATGGAAAGCGCCGTTATTGGTTCCCCTGTGTCTCTTCCATATCTTCATCAGCAGGCGCTGATATTTAACCTGTGGCTCTCGTTTACACACATTGTACTTGTACAAAAAAGAATTTAAAGTTATTTGATTCGATTCACATGTGTGGAAGTAAAAGTGGCAACGTAAAATGAATCGAAATTGCAAATTTCACTTGAGCTTATATCAAAGAATCAATCAATTTGCTAATTTTTAGCTTTACAGAGTAACCTAGTGTACGTGCCTCTCATCTTGGGAAATTGCCTCCAATATTTTATACAATTAAAATGAGCAATTTTATTATTGTTATTATTATTTTATCATTTATGGTGTAGGAACTAGGAATTGAATAAATTTATTTGTTTATCGTTTCTTAAAAGCAGCAGATTCCAGGATCATACTACTCTGATCCTAATATAGTATCAGGATATCTCTAACAAAAAAGAAAATTATTAGTGTATGCCTCCAAATCTGGCAAACAATTCTATTCACATTCCATACACACCTGGAGATTAAAACAAAATCACATGTATTTCATAAAAGAATTATTGTACTGAAACCTCAGAAGGTGTTTCAACTTCTTCGGTCCAGTCAGAGCCAGGCTCACTCCAAGACCGGGGTTGAATACCAAGCCGAAAATACAAGACCATCTCTAGTGCCTCAAAAACCTTTTGGCTATCCAAAAATTCATTCCAAACACCACTTACTATGCAGTAATTGTTGTTGTAAGGCGGCCGATGATGCGCACCATGCTGTGCCCGGGACACCAGCAACCCAAGATCCTGCAATGCTACAACTAATGGTGGCAACTTGCTCTTAGTCCCATGAGCCCATGCATGGAACTGCTGGCTAAACATAATACAACCAGAGCATACGCTAACAAAGCCATGGATTGTAGGGTCGTTACAAACAAGGTCAATAGGCAATACAAAGAATGTTATTGCCCTAGCTAAGGCGTGTAAGTTGTTAGCAAATTGACGCCTAGTAATTGTCCATGGCCACTTATGGTGGCCTTGAAATGCTTCAATTTGAGAGCCAAAAATTGGTGTTGATTCATCACCATAGTTATCAATTCCCCAATGGTAAACCCCAGAGCCAAGGTCAGCTAAAATATACCCAATGTAGCCTGCTAACATGGGTTGGAGCCATATATGCGAATCGGCAGCTGCCACTATGGCCTTAGCTAGGGAGATGAACACGGTGGTGCATCCAGTTGCTACCCATAAACGGTGAGACCATGTTGATTGTAAATTAGGGTCATTGGGAATAGGAGGGACAATGGGTGTGACTATGGTTTGTGGGTTTACAAGTCTAAGTTCAATAGCCAATTGGGTTTGTTTAGACTTAGATTTGGTGGCGGTGGCTGAGCATATAACATTTGTGCAGCGGAACAAGTGGTGGCGTGTGGGAACACAGCCATGAGAAGGGAACCTTGTTAGGTGCTTGTGTTGTGGTAGGATAGACATTGAGAATGCCTAAGAGAAACCAATGGAATTGGGTTTCAAGAGGCAATATATGTTTATTAGCTGAAAACAAGAAAATGTGGACAGAAATGGAGTTGGAGTCTTGTGGAGAGACTTGTAGAGAATCCATGTTGTGGTGACTGTATAGTTTGCGTGGGCTCATAGAAGTCGTTAGTGCTTCATTTGAATATATGTCACACAAGTTTCATTTTGGTAGCAAGTAAGCAGTTCTGAGGGATTAAATGTTTATCCTGTGATATATGAAGTTAAAGAATTCAATTTTCTAAAATTAAGAGAATAAAATAATAAATTATAGAACAATTTATTTTAAAAATTTATAAATTAAAATGCACTCTAATTATAAATTGCTATGTTTTAAAATAATTGAAAAACTTATGATTTTGTAATCGAGTTATTAATAATTTTTAGGGAATAAAATAATAGAATTTGAAATAATATAGGTAAAAGTTTATATTAAAATAAATATCATAATATATTTTAATATTAATTATAATTAATAATTAAATAATAATATTTATTTTTTAATACAATAAATTATGAATTTAATTTCTGATAATCAAATTCTCTCTCTTTTTATATATACATTCTGAAAAAAATATATATATATTATTAAATAATAATTATATCAAATGTCATAACTATAAACAACATGAAACGGCTTAATTTCATAACTTTAATTTTAATCTCACAATTAGATGGAAGCGTTGTCGACAAAGTTGTCTTAGACTTGTTGATAGAGAATGGCACTTCATAACACAAAAGGCCTTGAAATGTAATGTGATTGAGGTTTCTTACCAGTAACCAGTGGCCAAGGGTCAGTGGTATTTATGGACCATACAAATGGGTCTTATTCAATATGGGATGTGGCACTATTAGGATCCAATAGAATGGTTCTAGTTTTCTTGCAAGTGGATGGCTAAGTAATTCTACAAGTTTATGGTTGTCATCAATATATTCTCTTCTTCTTTGTTTTTTGTAGTCATGAAACTTCTAATTAATGGCATTTTCTTCCTCTTATCAGAGAGAAAGAGATGTGTGTATTGTGATAGATTTTTTCAAAGGAAAGATAGTGGCAACTAAGGAATATTCAATTCTTCAAGCATCTTCTAAGATGGCTTAAATATAGTATTATTTTCTCTATTTTTAAATTTAATAACAAGTAATTACTAATAAATTCAATTGATTCAAAATCTAATTAAAAATTATTGAATTTTTTTCCTGAGTAAAAGATTTCGAATTCAAATTTTTTTTAGAGTTAAATTTGCTTAGAAAAAGTTAAAAATAATTATTCACATTGGTAATAAAAATGCTTAAAAAATAAAAAATTTCTTTTTTATATTTTGGTCTCACAATTAGAATTTTAATCTAGAAATTAAAGAATAAATCTATTTACTAATTAAATTAATCCTATTTTAATTAAGTTCGCCCAATCCTTCTTCAACTAATAAATTTTGTGATTCAATGTAATTATGTTAAATTATATACGTCCGCAAGCAATTAAATTAACTTTAAAATAATTTAGTAAGTTAATTCACGCATTGGCAATTGAATTTAATTTTCAATGGGTTTTTTCGATGAAAACAATGTTTAAGAAAATGGTTAATGGATACTACATTAAAGGGATTAAATTAATAATTAATTGGACAAAAAAATTAATATATTAATTAAAATATATATGATAATAAATACAATTAAATATAACATCATATTTTTAGTAAGATGAATTTTTCATATTTTTTAAATATTAATTTTATCGGTTATATTTAAATTTTAATATTTTTTATACTTTAAATATATAATAAAATATGTTATTAATCATCAGTCGTACACGTCTCAAGAAAAAATAGCTCTTAGATAATTAATTATAAACATTAAATTAATCAAATATATATTTTGACAAGCCAAGAATCAAAGAGTGTACGTTTGAATCCAATTAAAAACCATACGAAATAGGGAATATTCATCACATGCTTTGAAGCATATGCTCAAAGATATCGTTTTCTGTCAGTATTCATATGTAGAAACAAATGCATTAGGCCCATTTGGATAAATCATATTTATTTTGCAAATTTATTAGAATATGTGACATTAAAATTTAGAATTTTTATTTTATAAATTTATATAATTTTTGGTATTATATGATATGCATATAAAAGTCATAAATTTTAAAATATTAAAAATTTACTATAATCCTTCAGTAGTATTAAAATTATTTTCACAATATTTCAAAAAATCTTTCAATTTATTATAGTTTCAAAATTATTTTTTTATAAATTTTAAAGAATATTAAATATGAATTTATTATCCATATATACGCTTAACATTAGACTATATTTTGATGTGTTTATCATCATTTTAATTAATCCTTCTATATATAATAAACTTGATATATATATATATTCAAAATTATCAAAAGAACATCTTTAATTTAAATAAATAAATAATAATAATTTACATATATTAAATATTTGTAAAAAATATAATAAAAAACCATGCAAAATACAGGCTAAAAAAACAATGTAAATGTTGGGAAATTATTACTAATTTACCATGCCTTTATCATAATTTCAGCTGTGGCTATATACAGAAAGCTATTTATAATTTATCTTCATTCCAATAAATAAATAGTGGAGATATATTTTTTTCCAAAACTATACTTTATAGTTTGTACCCATTTGTGTTGTCAATTAGTCATCCACATGCTTAGCAAAATCCAAAAACTCCAAAATCAATCCTCTAATTAATTAAACCATGCTTTATAATATTACTTAATAGTGAAGCAGTCAAATCTTATATGCTTAAATGTAAATATATTATATGCTTGATTTTTTTTATTAATGATAATTTAATAGATTAATTGATAAGAAGTTGGTATGTGTTTTGCGTGATTTGTTATTAAAAATAATTTTCATGCATCATAAAAAAATAATAATATAAAAATATTATTCTAAACAAAAAATAATAATATAAAAAATATTTGTATTATTATTATTATTATTATTATTATAGATTTTTAAGCTGATCTCTCCGTATATATTTTTATTTTTATATATTAATATAAATTTTAAATTATCAATCACAATATATTCAATAACAAAAAAAAAATTATGAGATAATATAATGAAAACAATTATTATAATGTAAAAGTTATTACACTATCTTTCCTAAAAAAAAATATTATACTATTTTATTTTTTTATTTATTTTTTCTTCATTTAATTTATTTAAATAAAGTTATTATATGAAAAATACCTAAAAAAAGGTTATTATATGAAAAAATAAAAAAATAAAAACTCTTAAACTTTCATATTAATTATTTAATATTTATTTTTAATTATTTTTTAAATACTTAAAAATATCAAAAAAATTATAAAAAAAATAAATCAGATGACGTGTATAAAGAGAGTTTAAAAAATTTCTCTATGCTCTAGTTTTAATATAAATATAATAGATTATTATCTTATAAATATAAAAATATAATTTTAATTAAATTTAGTAATTATTCCGTTATTTATATTATATAAATAAATTTATGTAATATGAATTCATTTGAATAATTAGTCATTTAAATTGATTGAGCATTTAAAATTTATCAATATATTTTTTTTATAATTTTACACTCGAAATTTAAATTTAAAATCACAATATTTTAAATAATCATCTATTCAAGCATATCCTAAAACCTATTAAAATTTATTTGCTACACATAATAAAGTTTACAATTTTATGAAAATTATTAATTTTTATTGATTTAATATTTTACTTGAAAGATAATTATTATTTACAACAAAATCATTATCTTATAAAATATTATTTTCTTACATTAAAAAAAATCCAGATTTGGGTTGTCTTACTTGGGCCTTTTCTTTTTTTCTCGTCCTATGGCTAGACTTTGTCGTAGGCCTAATGGTCTTCTTGTCTTTTGCACCTTTCGTGTCAGGGAATGGTGAACCTCAAGTGATAAAAAACAAAGGATTTCACCCTGAACTTTTATTCTATGTTCAATTGGTTTCAAAATGAATGTTTGATCAATTAAGCACTAAAATTTTATTTTATAATCAGTTCACTTCAATTTTAACTTTACCTAGAGTGTGTAAAACACGCATTCATAAAAAGTGAGTGAAAACTTTTATAAATTAGAATACAATAAAATTTATAATTATGTCTTTACTAAAAAAATAAATTAAAAGCATATCAATGTAAATCCTAATAGTAAATACTTATTTTCACAATAAATTTATAATCTTATAATTGATTATTCTCTCTTTAATGCTAAAAAAAAATATAAATTAAAAAATATAAATTTATCATCAATTGATTTCACACAACCGAACGATTCTCATCTTCATTTTTCTTTATCTCATTACTTGTGAAATTTTAAAACTAATTTCATTCAACTTCATCTTCTCTAATCCTCCACAACCAAATAAAAATTGAAATAGAGATAAAGTATTGAAAAAAAGTTACAATTGCGAAACACTAATGGAGATTTGAGGTCAAAATTCAACGACTAATTCATGAGATTGATGTGTAGAAACTTAGGAGACAGATAGTATGACAGTTCTTAAAAAATTTGGATTTGTGCACGATGAAGAGAAAGAACACACACTTGATGTTCTTCTTCCTCATCAAAAACTCCTTTCCTCACCATTGTGGCCCTTCCATGTTAGTTAGAGAAATGTCGACTCGTGAGTTGGAAGAAGAAAATGAAAAAAAAAAAATAAAGGAATCTAATAGCGGATGAAAGAGAGAAAGAATAAAAATAATAATAGGTCGGATTTGGGCTATGTTTTATAAAATCCAAATCCTGAATATTTAATAATAAAAATATCAATTTCATCATGCTCTACTTCGAAGCGAGGAGGGATGGGTAATATTTGTTTATAAATTTTTTTATTTTTCTTTAAATAATTATTTTAAAATGTACTTTTTTATATTATACAATATAATTTATATTTAATATAAAAAATAACTATAAATTAAATATAAATATAATAATATATATAATCATATCGAATTTGAGGTGAGTTATTTAATTACATGTATTTAGTCCAAATTAAAATAAAAAAATAATAGACGGGAGGTAGATAAAATTATCATTCCTAAAAATAAGAGAAAAAAGAAAAAAAGAAAAAGAAAAGAGAAAATAAATTTTCGTAAGATTAATTATTTTTTAATTTAATTAGTTTTATAGCACAATTAAATGCAAAGCTAAATTAGACTTATTTGATCTTTAAAAAAAAAAAATTATATTTTAAATTGGTCTAAAAAATTTATTTTGGATTTAACTGGATATGGACAATAAGTTGAAATGATAAATTAAGCATTTATAAAAAAATGTTATAGTAAAGTTTTTATTTTTTTAAGCATAAGTTCAAATTCAACATTTTTATTTTTTTTAAAATATAAATTTGAATTCCATGAGGGATTTGAAAAGGTCCCAACACTTAAACTTTATCAATTGAAATAAAGTATTATTGTTGAGAAATTAAGTAAATAGTTCATGATTTTTAATTCTGCAATTTTTTTTTTTGTTAATTTTATATGAAATGATGAAAATACCTATATTAAAGTGAATAAAAGAAAGATTTATAATCATAATTTTATTAAATCATTATAAAGAAATCATATTAGTTAGGATTCAAAATTTAGAGTTAAATTACAAAAAGGGTATTTTTTTTTTTTCCTTTATAAACATATAATGTATATGCCAAAATTATTATATATTAAAAAAAATATAATTTAATAATAAATATATATATAATTTAGACAAATAAATCGCATGTTAGATTTCCTTTCCTCATACTCTTGAAAAAAATATTTATATCTTAATGTTTGGACTGAAATGTATTTTGAATATGTGAAACAAACTGAGTATTAATTAATTTTACCTTATTGACAAAATTAATGTTTTCTTTCAAAGGTATATTTTTGGAAAAAAAAAAAAACAAAAACAAATATAGTTTTTTGGCATTCCTTAAGAAAACTAAATTAGTACTTAATTAGTAATTACCAACAATCCAAAAATAATTAAGAACAGGTTTTACATGATGACAGATTTTGTTTTCTTTTCTAGCATCGTAAATTCAATAGCGTGACAGGGACAGGAACCAACAATCAAAGATCCAAAGGGAAAAACAGAGAATATGGAGTTCTAAATTTCTTTAAATTTCTTTGTCTCTCTCGCTCTCTTCTCCTCTCCTCAATCCAAGATTTTTATCCTTCTCTTTGACTATCATTCATGGCTCTATATTCCTCTTTTACAATACTCACAATCTCCTTTTTTCTTTCCTTTTTCGCCTCACAAGCAGTCAAAATACCCTTTCACCCACAGGACCTTTTGCCCCTTTTGCCCAGGCAAGTTTCTTGGCCGATTCTTAATCGTCTCAATAGTGCTGTTGATCTTTTGCCAACGTTTGTAGGAGCTGCCACTTCTCAAAATGACTCTGTTGAGTGGAAAGGTGCTTGCTTTTTCAAGAATAGAGCTTGGATGGAATTTCATAACAAGACTGGCAGTGAATTTGGTGGTGGCACTCTTCATATTACGGTACAAGACGGGTTCTTTTCGTTTTCGTTTTAATTGGTTTATTGAAATTTTTAAGGGTTTTCTTTCCTATCCTGGTATTTTTGCATTTTGAATTTTAGTTGAGATCCTTTTGTCCCTTCTTTGTCTTGGGCTTTCGTCGAATTTGGAAGATTTTGTAACTGGATAGTGCATGATTTGAACTCTAGTGCTGAATTCGAGCTCCTCTAGTGCATGAGTTAAGGCTGTAGATCGGTTATTATTAATGCAATCGTTGCTAGAGAATTTGTTATCGAGAATTTAGGTAGGTGTTTTATATAACCGGAGCTGTATTTTGCGTTGTTTGATTTTAGTTGATACTACTAGAATTTTTAGAAATTAGTATTGCCTTTATGCTCATGTAAATTTGCATTAGTTGTTTAAGGTGATGGATTTTGGGTTGAGCTGCTTCATATGGAACTGTTGTACTGTAGACTCTAGTGTGGCAATTCAAGCCTAGGGTCCTCAATTGATAGGTCTTTATTATTTCATTATTTTGAAAGATATTTTGGAATATACATCAACTGGTAGGTGCTCATGGCAATTTGCATTAGGTGTATAGGTTTGTTGCTTGAGGATTGGAAGGAGATAAAGGAAAAAAATGAATTTTCATTTGGTTTCTATTTGCTTGAGTGCCTTGATATTGAGTTGTAGAGTACTGATAAATGAGTTAAATTCTTACATGGATAGTTTCTTTATGACTTTGGCTGTGTAGGTTTAACAGTCTCTCTCTCTCTCTCTCTCATTATTACATTGGATTGCATGGGCTTTGAGGGTCTTTGTGTTTTTGTCAGCTGAAAATTCGTTAGTTTGTGATTAAGAAATGAGAATGCATCTACATGGGGTTTTTTATCTCTGCTATGAGGCAAAAGTGTCTCCATGAGTCATTGGCATGATCAAAGATTGAAAATTATTTGTTATCAGTTTTGTTTGCTGCTGTTTGTTAGCTTATTTTCTTGTATTATAGTTCTTGGGGTTTCACTGACTCCGAGAATTGTCTCAATGTGTTCAGATAAGCGAGGCTCATAGTTGGACATGTATGGATCTTTATGTCTTTGCAACTCCATATCGCGTTACATGGGATTATTATTTTCTTTCTCGTGAGCATACCCTTGACTTTAAAGAGTGGGCAGGGAAAGCAGAATACGAATATGTAAGTTTCCTCTCCGGCCATTAAGGACTTACTACAATTTCTAGTTATTTTGAGTTGCAGATGACAGATATGGTCTTATTTTCAATGAAATCAGGTGAAAAACAGGGGAGTTTCAATTTTTCTCATGCAAGCAGGGATGCTAGGAACCCTTCAAGCACTGTGGGATGTCTTCCCCCTATTCACAAATACTGGTTGGGGAGAGAATTCTAATATTGGATTCCTTGAGAAGCGTATGGGAGCTACGTTTGAACCACGTCCCCAGCCCTGGGTTACCAATATCAGTGTTGATGATATTCACTCTGGAGATTTCCTTGCAATATCAAAAATTCGTGGTAGGTGGGGTGGCTTCGAGACTTTAGAGAAGTGGGTTAGTGGAGCTTATGCTGGTCATTCTGCTGTTTGCTTAAAGGATTCAGAAGGAAAATTGTGGGTTGGTGAATCAGGACATGAAAATGAACAGGTAACCATAGAGCTCGTTAATATATGGTACAGGATAGTAATTCAATAGAGTAAATTTTTTACTGATGGCAGCCCTTCATTACCTCCCTTAATGGCAATTTTTGAGTCTCTTTGTTCTCATTGCACATGGATTTATTCCACTATTTAATGTAGGGATGTGCTACTGCTAGAGCTGTTGAATTGCTTCAAACCACAATCCCAATACATTCCATGTGAATTATGGCCTTTGCATTTGATGGTCTTAGAAAAACAATGATAGCTCTGGCTGTGATGCCACCAAATTTTCAGTTTTCTTCTATGGCTGGTACATAATACATCCATTAATATTGTTCCCATTATTCCCTTCCTTTCTTTGGCTGACGTTCCTCATCCTATTCAAGGTGACCTTATCATCCAAATGAAAGAGCAAAAAGAAGCCTATTATTAGTCTCATAGAAACAACACATGTTACAAAGGAGATTCTGATCCCATCAGGAGATTTTACCTGTTTCTCTTGAACTGCCCTAGCTAGACAGTGACTGAAACTTAATCTTTTCCATTTAGATTCTTTTTTTGGTTATTGTGATTTGGCTTAGGATAAACAATATTAACTTGTGTTGCAGGGAGAAGATATTATTGCTATGATACCATGGGATGAATGGTGGGAATTTGAGCAGACAAAGGATGATGCTAATCCGCATATTGCGCTGCTCCCTCTGCATCCTGATGTCCGAGCCAAGTTTAATGAGACTGCTGCATGGGAGTATGCAGTAAGCATGAGTGGAAAACCTTATGGATACCATAACATGATATTTAGCTGGATAGACACTCTAGATGGGAACTATCCACCCCCTTTGGATGCACATCTGGTACTGAACTTATCCCATCTGAATAAACTGATTTCTGGTTGAGTTTACAGGTCAATCCTTGCTATAATGTTTTCTTCTTTTTTTATACCTTATTTTGATGCAATTGTTCCTCATTATTTTTATAATTGGGTGCAGAATTAGGGTCCTGATCTCTATTTGTTAATGTTTAACCATGACCTAGATTATTTTCTCATATGAAAATAAAATAAACTGAAGGTCTCTCTCTCTCTCTCTCTCTCTCTCTCTCTCTCTCTCTCTCTCTCTCT
>CANXYC010544486.1:0-10348 GCA_948193065.1 Aleurites moluccanus | reverse complement strand
TTTTCCTTGGAAATTTAAGATTTGTGCAGAATTTATTTCAGGATCTATTTTCTTCCATTCAGTATTTGTAAGGATTACTTTATTACAACATTGCATCATTGATTTATTGATAATTCTTGTTGAGATGATTTTTGGATTGTTAAATTTAATTATCGTTCTTTTGATTTTCATTATGAGTAGCTAAACACCTTCTCAGAGTTGAGATGGATTCGTTAGGTTGATTATTGGATTTTGACGTTTAAATTAATTAGAGAAGATTACTTAAGATTAATCTATTAATTTTGGGCTTTTAAAATAGTGAGATTAACTGGCCATTGATTTTGCTAATTAATGATTTTATGTAAAGTAGCGAGAGTGGAAGCATAAAATTGGTTCGTGAAATTAATAGACCTAGGGAACGTGTTGCTTAGAGATAAGGACACTCCATTGTGATCCTTGTAAGGGTTATCCAAAGAACTTAATGAGTTTATATTAATGTCTTAAGATCACGAGAGTAAACTTAAGTTTAGCATAAATATTTGTAATTCGCCTTGAGAGAGGGTTTAACATAATTTTGGGAAACCTGGTCATTAATCCTAAATAATTGAATCTAATTAAGGAGAACGTCAAGATTGGATAATTCCTATTGATGAAATCTTAACCCTGATTTTTACAAATCATACTTTCTCTTTCAAGTTTATTATCTTACCTTTATTTTAACTTGTTTGCTAAAAATTCACCCAACCTTATTATTTTCCAAATAATAATAATAATTAGGAGTGATTCGTTGATATCCCCTTCCTTGTGGGAACGATACTTACTCATCATTATTACTTGCCACGCGACCTGTATACTTGCAGTACCGCAAAGTCGCAATAGTAGGATCACATCTTTGTATGGTCTTCAGCAAATCAATAACAAAATTCGCAGTGATTTATACTAATTCCATTCCGAAGATTCTATATTTTGTTGTAATCCCGATGATTTATGGTACTTGAGTTTAAAAACACTAACAACTGGGCAGATAAATACGAATTTAGTCGCGTCTCAATTCATATTAATTCACCAGCAATGTACTCTTAGACTATGAGACTTTTTATTTCTTATTACTAATTTCATACAGTTGCTTCACACTCTTCAGTACTTAATTAGTTACCATACAATCAATAATTTTATTAGTCTAAGTACTTATTGATTAAGAATTTCTGTCTTAAGTAGCTTAATATTATCAATCAATATGGATTTTATTTGAAACTAGCTATCAGAGCCTGGTTTAGATCTTGGAATCACTATTTTCATTTCAATTCCCTATATCAGTCAGTTCTTCCATTTCCCATATCAATAAACTTCCAGTAACTGCGTTGGGTTGTCTTCCCATAGATTTCAACTCTCTCTCTATATATATATTTCACTACATACCTTTACTTAGATGATACCATATCTTGCTGTTATAATTTTCAATAGCTTTACTCTTTTCTATTACTGTAGATTCAAGTCTTCCTATCGGAAAATATACTATAGATTTTTATGATTAGTGCAAATCTCACGTTTAATTCCATGCAAATAGTTCCGCTGAATTATAATGTAATTTTTTGTTCTTAGTCTTTACTATGCAGTCTGGTACACATACTCCATTTCTATACTCACTCTTATCAGAGTAGAAATTCCTAACAATTACCTCAGTAACTGCCTATCCAATTTCAAATTAAGTGCAATGCGAGGACTTCCCAAGAGGTTACCCATCTTAGTACTACCATCACCCAAGCATGTTTAACTTCTGAGTTCTGATGGAATCCAAAGCATTAGTGCTAGTATGATAGCATCCTAAATCAAATAGTATTTAAATAATTTCATTTTGTATTGATAGCATACCTATCACTGTATTGTCTGCTTGTAGCTTCTCTGATACCATTCTGATTCATTTGTACTATTGTCTATAAAATTCGCTTAACGATCTATTACTTATTTCTTACTGAACAATCTCTGCGATAATGGCCCTATTGGCCACATTTGGGAAAAAATGCCTCTATCAAATACACTTCCCTCCATGTTTTCTGTCGTAAGATTCATATACTGGCACATTAAGTGCTTGAAACATCATCCTGGAAAGATTCTGTAAAGAACTCAGATATTGTCTATCTAGTAAAACCTCTTCTCTAAACTTTTCTTTGATTATTAGACTGCAATACGTCTATCTTTGTTGGGAGACTTTTTACCCTTTTATTAAGCTATCCACTAATTTCTTCTTTCCTTCTCTATTTTCTTTCTTTGCCCTTACTTCATTATGCTTTTCTTTCATCTATATCGCTTTACCGATAACAATCATCAGTAAAATGAATTCTATACATACCAAAACATCATGTAGTAAGACATACAGTCAGTCTTCTACCAAATCTACCAGTCAAATTAGTTTTTGTAAATACTATTCCGTTAGCATGTCGATTCAGTCTAGTAAACTTGTCTACATACTCTTCTATACTTCTGTTACTTTATCGTAATTGTTTAACTATACAGTATTTCTTGTCTTTACACTTTTTGTAAAGAACTCATTCAATATCATCTGTCTATACTGTGCCAAAAGAATGGGGTCCGTCTGTAATTTACAGTAACTCCATATGTCTGGAGCACCATATATATACTTTTCTCTTCTTAGTTCCTATAATTCATGGTGTAATTCTAACATCTATTATTTTATCTTGATCCTTTAAGGATCTCCACTACTTCTGATATACTCTATTATGTGTTGGAATCAAAGAAATTCTTTTGTCTCCTCCCTAACCAGTGACCTATTTAAGGTCATATCAGCCTTTTAATTAATTTCCCCTATTACTATCATATTCTGGTTCTACTGCGTATTTTCGCCCTTTCCTCTAACATTTTAATCACTATGTAGTACAATCACGGTATTATAATATAGTGCAACATCGCAGAGTATATATACATTTGATGGATATAACAATAGACAAGACAAAAATTCCTAATGCTCCATGGTTTACCCTATATCTTATAGACATTGTATCTGTATACTGGTCTTATAAAACCAAGCTCTAATACCACCTCTGTCACGACCCCAAAATCAGGCCGGATGGTTCTAGGATGTAGAAATAGTCTACGACGTCCAACACCTGTAGAACCTACTTCCAGTATCAATTACAGTCAATTATGCTAAACCATTCTGTCACACCCCGACTCCAGTGGTGCGACAGTCCTAGGGCAAGGGTAGGCTTAAGACCACTATAAACCCGTAGAACTCTCATATCCTAGATCTCATTTATATTACATATTCATATCAAATATAGATATCATTCAATATTCATTTCTATGATCCATATAGGCATAAATCATATCTTTATTTTTATCATTTCATAATTTCCTCTTGTTCCTTACTGATCAAGAGATGTATCCCACATCACTAAGGAACAAAGGTAACCCAAAAGGTAACAATTTATACATCAAAATAGTGTCCTCTTTAATAACTAACTACGGAGCTTTAGAGTATACTCCCAATACATACGATACCATAATACCATACAATGAATATACATAAATATATATATATATATTTCAAAATGATTACAATGGAGGCTTCCTGGAGGAATAAATCAAGAAGCTTGATCTTCTCTACTAGCTCCATCACGAGCTATACTATCACCTGAAATCCACAGAAGAGGAGTGAGCCTTCAACTCAATAAGATATGAACATGCAATAGGAAAGAAATATATATATACATATATATTAATCCAAAGGAAATATCAATTCCAAGAACAGAGATAAGAATCACCATGTGGTTAGGCTTACAAGAACAGAAGTGTTCACAATCGAATAGCACTATCAAATAACATGGTAGAACTACAGAGTGCATCAGTAGCCATGCTACCTATCACAACAGAGCGCATCGGTAGTTCTTACTACCTTATCGCAAACGCATGCTTGGCCAGGCATACACCTAGAGCTCATGGTCCCCTCTAGGTGGAACACTGATAAAAACCCTATCAGCTAGATTTCTAAAGTGCACAATGGACCAATGAATTTACTCTCATTGGGAAGAGCGTTCTATCCATAGGGTCATATGGTTTTAATCTCACAAAAAACATATTGGTCACAAGACCATCAACATATAATATAAATTCAGTCAAGATAGCAAATGGTCTCATATGAACTTGGTCCAAGGAAGAATAACCAAGCCATTTGCATTCATATAATGTAATCACATGGAACAATTCATTAATTGTTTGAGAACATCATAGGGATTTAAATAATAAGTGCATAATACAATATCATGTATATTAGAATTATATGGGTGAACATTAGAAATGCTTGGACATATCATTTCAAAGAAGCAATAAGCAAATGCAATGTTCATACTTACCTCTACACAATTTATCCTTGAATTTCCTTTAATAGTTTGCTCAACAATAATTTCCTCAATTTTCTTATTTTCTCCTCCTAAGAAATTTTCCCCAAATATTCAAAATTAAGGTTTTCCTTAATCAATAATACCCAATATGATTTCTTAACATTTAACCATCTTATAGTTTCTATTTTTAATTCTCAACATCAATTTAATTTATCATTTTAAGAAAATCTGAAATTTATTTCGAATCTACTGTTTACGTTACTATTCATGACAGTTCATAAATTCTGATTTCTCTAACATTAACTACCATTAATAGTTTCAAAATGCTTGTAATAAATTCTATATATCCATAATTAACTATTCTAATTACCAGACTTTATTAATCTAAAAGAAAATGACATTTGAAAAAAATTTACCTTATTTCTCCAAAACTGATTTTCTTGAGATAATCTGCTTGAAACTGACGATTGATGCCTTAAAATATGATAATCTAGAGATTTAATGCATTAATTTTGAGTATTAATGCATTAGAAAATAAAGGGAACTAATCTGAGAAGAACTGAAGAAGAACGAAGAGAAGAAGAAAAAAAAATCGTGAAGAAAATCGCTACTGGGCACTAGTTAAATAGGCTACTGCCCCAAAATTCAGCTCGCCAGCTAGCCTTGCCAACCCGCCTCGGCAATGCCGCCTTGCATAAGCCAGCTCGCAATTCCCACTTTGCCAATCTGCTCCAGCAATGCCACTTGGCATAAGCCACTTTGCTAATCCCACTTCGCATATCCAATTCGCATATGCCACCTCGTATATGCTGCCTTGCCAAACTCTCCTCGCGAACTCCTTTTTGCATATCCCGCCTCGCATATGCTACCTCGGCAATGCTTCTTCGCCTATCTCCCTTTTCGCATATGCCACCTTGACAATGCCTCTTCGCATAATGCCACCTCGCCTATTCCTCTTTGCCAAATTCCCCTTCGCATATGCCACCTCGCATATGCCTCTTCACCGAATGCCTCTTCACCTAACTCTACTTCGCATATGTCACCTTGCATATGCCTCTTCGCTAATTACCACCTCAGCAATCTCACCTCGCCACTTCGCTTGCTCGCATTGCCGGCTAGCAAATGTCACCTCGCATTTGCCGGCTCTCTAGTACCAATCTTTGCAAAGCTGAAACCCTTCCTCGACAACTTATATTTAACCAGCTTGCAAATGAGCTACAAACATCCAAACTTCCTAATTCTTTTTGTCATTTAAAATAGACATTCAGGGGTTCAACATATCTAAAATTCAAATTACAAAGATAACTAAACAGATCATGGTGACTCTCTAAAATTCACCCTGACTTACTGCCCAAAATTCATCCGAATAGACCTGAGAAATTCCACTCTCCATTGAGTTATACTTATCCAAATCTCCTGAAATTTTATAGCCAACAACACAATATATAAAGGAATATTTCTTATGTTTACAATTTTGGCTCAAACAGCCTCAATCATTCCCAGAAAATTCAAATATACTCAGATTCCTGCAGAAATTAATGAACCAGACAGGTTCTGATCAAGGAGGCATAACTCTTCACATACACAGAATTTTTACAGAACCATTTTACAGAATTGAAGATGAGATATACACCTATAACTTTTATATTTTACACTTTACCAAATTATTTCTTTAAAATCATGCAATCGACCTCACAAAAATCCACCCTGCAACCATAAATTTCTGGATTTCTCAAACATTCATATCTTCAATTAATTAAATTCAACAAACATACAATTAATAAAATAGCCCAAAAATGACAAATATTACACATTCATAAATATTTAAATTTTTCTTTAAATGACTGTTAGCTTAATAAAAATTTTGCCAAAGTTCCCTTATAATTTCAATTTTTTTATCCACATTATTTTTTACAAATTACTCAACCTGCAAAGAAAATTTACACTCCTAATTAATCACCATCTTTATATCCTCAACTCCACAGTATTAAACCATACATAACACTTCTATATCTTTTCATATCAAATCTCAATCACACATCATCTCTATCATTTCAATGTCTCTATCATGACATTGTCATTATCAATATTAGTCATTAGACATTTCATATATTATACTAACTATATGTTAAATTCTTGTAATAGTTATTAAAAATTATGCATATTATACTCAATATCTGTTAAGTTCAATCATAGTCATAACATATTTTAAATCACTTAACACTAACTATCATTATCAAATATCCACACAAAACTTAACACATCAAACGTTGGTGGATTTGGAGCTTTGGATGGCTGGCCATGGAGGAGAAGGTGGGGAGAAAGAAAGAATGGTGTGGAAGAGTGTAGAAATGGCTATTTAAAAGTTAAAATTTGCAAAATTTGCAAATAAGTCTATAGACTTTTCTTAATCGCACTTTTACCCGACAACTTTTTGTAATTTATTTTGTTAATTCTATTGAGAATTAATTTTTAGTGTGGGAAGTGAAAATGCTCATTTTGAGCTGCTCTATTTATAAAAAATGGTATGGGGTCAATTTGATATTCCAGACAATGAATTTTCAAAATTATCTCTAAAGTTATCATTATTTACAGTTTTGCTATTATATAAATTTTCAATCTTCCTAATTACTTTTCAATCCGTTCTTTTGACCAAAAATTCACATAAATTTATGTGATTCATTACCTATAGGTTTGTGTTAAATATTTTTAAATTCACTATACAGCTAATTTTTCAAACAGTGTAATTAACATCATTATTTTCTGGACAATACCTCCAAACTATCCGGAAACAGTGTCTAAAATTTTAGGATGTTACATTACCCATCCAAGCTTGATCTATAATCCCATTAAACTAAGATATAATTTGTAAATGAATCGAACCCACTCACCCGATATAAATTAATAAAAAAATTAATAATAATTTTAAAATAATATCAATTTTATAATATTTATTATTAAAATTACTTAGGACTTATTTATGGGCTCAAATCCCACTTGATTTTTCAAAATTTCTAATATATATTAAAAATATAAAATGATAAAAGTAATGATAAAACTCAAGACATTTAGTATTGAAAATTTTAATCAATCACCAAACCAATTAAATAATTTTGATAAGTTTATATTCTAATATATTTTTATATTTTAGAATATTTTCTACTAAATTATATATATATACACTCTCTCTACAGTATCATGCCTTGGAGTATTAAAAAGAGGCAAAGGCCCACAAAATTACATTGTTCCTCCATTACTTTCCTTGGTCTTCTCTGGAACCGTCTAAGAAAAGGGCAAATTAATGTGGTTGACATAGAAAGTAATCCTAGTGAAGCATCTAATTATTACCCTTATTTATTATAAATAAACTTTATAAAATTTTATAAAATTTATTTATAAATTCATAATTTTATATTATTTTTTTATAAAAAGGAAAAAAAATTAAATCACACAATTTTTAATATAAAATACTCCATAAATATCATGAAAAAAAAAAAAAAAACTAATAATACTTCAAAAAGGAGGCTCTAACATATAATTACTAATACTTAATTAACTGTCCAAATAAACTAGCCAATACTTCTCCATTCCCCAGTGCCAATTGTGTATATTTTAGCCTCTTGATAGTTTTTAACAACTTCATATGTATGCCTCATTACACTAAATGTTTGTATCACTTTGTATTCATTACTTGATTTACAAAAACCCAAACCAAAAGACCTTTTACATCTCCACTTATCATCATCATCATTAGGCAGTGGAATTGTGATAAACTCACCCATTAATGGATTGCATACATAGAATCATCTCCTAAGATACGTGCAGTCAAGCAAAGCAACCCATTACAGGAATTAGTCAAGCTAATTTCTTAAATGGCCAAGTCATCTTCGCCGGTGAATTTCAGTTTTCCAACCCCAACACGGGCTTTGGTGTTTTGTCCTGTCATTTGGGCTAATTGAAGCTGCCTTGATTCACCATATCGGCGAATAGTTTTGATAAGGATGGCAGTGGGTGATCTTTCGATTTGGAGATTGGCAAAATGAGGATCGGAAATTAAATGAAGCCAAGTTTTGCAAACGCACCTGCAATTGAAGAGAGTCTTCAAAGGCAGCCTGGAGAGTATATCCATGATCAAACAAGAAGTAAGCTCGGTCACTAGCCATGAAACTGATCCTGATCCTGCTCTGCGGAAAGGTATCTTTTTACTTCTATCATCCATGGGAAGTTTATGTTTCAAATTGGTTCAGAGTTTGGATTTTAAAGGAGACAGATATATATTTATTACGTATATTTTATTTAAAATATATAATTATATATAAAATATTTTTTTTTTTGAGAAAATATAAAATATAATTTTAAAAATATAATATGTATTTATATATATTAAGATAATATAAAATATATAAAATTTGATAAATATCCGTACGGTCAAAATGACGATCACTATGCAGATATTGGTATTTTTAAATAAATTTTATAAATTTTAAAATAATTCTATTAAAATAATTAGTATTTTTAAATAAATTTTATAATTTTAAATTAATAAATTTTAGAAGATTATAATATAATTATTGACTTTAATATTTTATTTTTCTTTTATCAATTGATTATTTCAAATTTTTTTTGAAAATAACCCACTTTTCTCTTTTTTTTTTTTTTTTAAATATATGTAATTTTTTTTTATTTTTGAGAACACATTTATTTTTTAACTTATTTTTTAATTTTTATTAAATATTTGCTTAATTATTTTTTATTTAATTTTCATATTAAAAATATTTTATTTTTATTTTAAAATTATAATAATTTAATAATTTTTTAATTCATATATCAGAAAATATAAATTATAAATATTTTTAAAAGGTAAATTTTTTTTTCAATCGTATTTAATTAGTTGTAATGGACAATGTTAAAGCTTCAATTTTTTAATTTATCCATCCTAATCATTATAGAAGCTACTTCCACTTAATATAGACTCGAAAAAAATTAATTATCTAATTATTTCAATTATTTTTATTTTTTAATTTAACTATAATTCAAAATTTTGACTTGAATCTCATAATTTTTTTTTAATATAAGTTAAATATTGTGATTAAATATTTTTTAATAAATTACATTTAAAATATTTAAAATAAAAAATTAATTATTTAATTATATTTCAATTATTTTTATATTTTTAATTTAATTACAACTCAAAACTCTAATTCTAAAGTTTATAATTTTTAAGTATTAGTTTGAAATTATAATTGAATAATTTTTAATAAACTGTATTTATAATATTTAAAATTTAATATCATAATTTTAAAAAATTATATTTTTTAATTTTTTTCAATTATAATTTATTCAGAGTTAAAGTCAGTTTTAATTGAATTGGAGTTTTAGGCAAATCGCAACAAAAAATTTTAAATAATTTATTTATTTAAATAAAATATTAAATTGAGTTATAAATAATTATATTTTTATTAATGTAATATGAAATTTTTGAAAATAAAATAAGTAAATAAAATAATATACTTATAGGGATATTTTTGACTAAGTGAAATATTAAAATAAATTTTAAAATTATACCAAATACAATATTTATTTTATTTGAAATAAATTCTATAATTATTATTTAATATACCAAATATGAGAATTTATTTATAAATAAAATGAATTTTTTGGTAGAATTAAATTAAACATATCATTAATATGGTATCACAATTGTAATTGTAAAAAAGAAGAAGTTTAATGTCAAAATATTAACAAAATGAAGATTTTGTGAACAAAATGAAATCTAGTGCAAATTTAGTAATCATTGGGGCCAAATTCACACTGAGCCTCTAAAATTTATCCATTTTATCTATTAAATCCTTAATTATGGTTTTATTTGTTTACATTAAATATTCTAACTATTATTTTCATACACATCCAATATTTATTTGAAACCAGTTGAGACAATGTAGCACATACTCCATTAATTAATGGTACCAGCTTGCTGTCTAGGAAATTAAATAAATTTTATTTGAAAAATT